>CAUYRT010011606.1:0-19785 GCA_963574885.1 Lepilemur ruficaudatus
CGTGTCGGTCCTAAGTCACCCACAGGGTGCCCAAGCTGGGTCGATGTCTCTCAGCCTCGGGATCGGCCCTGTTTTCCTGGAGACACCGGGCCAGCAGTGCCTGGGAGGGCTGGCGGATAGGGAGCTCACAGTCTGAGTACCCCTCAGGCTGCTGTAGGGCCCCAAATGGGAAGGTCCTGTTCCCTTGAGATGCCTCCGGGTGGTGGCTAAATTGTCTATCTAAGCAGCAGCAGGTAGGGAAGGGGGAGGGGAGAAGGAGGCAATATGGCGTCTGCCGATCGGCTTGAGTCTGTGGGCTGGGAGGTGTCCTGGGGGACCTGGGAGCCTGGTGCCGTGGCCACAAGAGGCTCACCGCTCACCGGCAGCAGCCGTCTCCGGGCTGGTGTTAGGTCTCTCCAACCGCCCAGGAGCCCACTAGCAGTCCGAGATGCAAGGGAGGGGAAAGTTAGCTGCTCCACCTACCCTTGTCACTGGTCTCCAAGCTTCTCGTGGGCTTTCTCCTTCCAGTTCTCCTCCGCAACCTCCTCCCATGGAGTCTCTCATGGTCTCAGGTATCCCTCCTTCTGACCCTCCTCTGATGTATACTTGTCTGCTTGCTTAATTCTCCCGCTTTCTTCTAAAATCTGTCTTTTTTGTGAAGACACTCTGGCTGGCAGCTTTACTCGTCCACCATCTTTAATTCTCTGTATGATCACTTTATATATGCCAGGTTGTCATAATCGTAGCAAATATTTCTACCTGTTTTATATTTCTTACTTTTTGTTTATACATTGTCTTATTTCAAACAGGATTTAACCTAGAGATTACTTTCAAGACACACAGACTTAGATAACAAAAATACATACTAAAAGTAAGATGATTTTACATTTTAAAAGCTTCAACCTATAATACTGATTTAGGAATTCAGATATTCTAGATAGCAGGCTATAGACAACAGTAATAGGTAGAATAATGTCCCCCACAAAGATGTTCATATCCTAACCTCCGGAACCTGTAGATATGTTACATTATATGGCAAAGAAAGGCTGGAGATGGAATTAGGGTAACTAAGCCACTAACTTTAAAATACGGGATTACCCTGGATATTTTGGGTGGGCCCAATGCCAATGTAATCACAAGTCCTTAAAAGCAGATGAAGGAGGCAGAAGAAGAGTCAGTATCAGAATAATGCAACATGAGAAAAGTTTGACAAGTCACTGTTAGCTTTGAAGATAGAAGAGGCTCACCAGCCAAGGAATGCAGGTAGCCTCTAGAAGCTGGAAAAGGCGAGGAAATGAATTCTTCCCTAGAGCATCCTGAAGCAATCCTGTTCTGCCACCACCGTGATTTTGGCCCAGCGAGACCCATTTTGGATTTCTGACTTCCAGAACTCTAAGGTAACAACTTTGTGTTGGTTAAAGCCACCAAGCTTGTGGTAATTTGTAACTTTAGTAATATGTTGTATTAGGAAACTAAGATAACAATAAATATTCAAGTTAAAGAATCTCTCTAGGATTCCTATTGCAATTAAGATTCTGGGGTCCAGAATGTATAAAACCAGCTAGGGAGTACCACGTAAAGAATGCTATCTTTTAGCACATTACTTCTGTCTGGGTGAAATCAGAATAATGGTAGTAACATATAATCGTTTTATTTCTTTAATGTGGTTTTATAGTAAATATAATTCTTGGAGAAAATTAAAGAAAACTTGGAGAAAATTGCCAAAAGCTTCTCTTTAAGTAACATTAAATATATATGGCAATGTTGAAGTCTCTTACTAAAGGTAATGTTTTTGATTCAACCCATTATATTTGGTGCTTGTTGGTCATGGACTAACTGGTGTTTCTAATTCCATATCAGTTTGAAAAGTTTGCATTACTTGCCTTCAGAATGCTGTCAGATCTAGGTCGACACTTAGCACCAAAGCAAGCACATTTTAATGGACAGATGGCTTGCGCCACTCCTTTCTTTAACTCTCTACAATGAAACAATTCTTACAAATCATCATTCTAAAGTTTTACCAGTAGGTTAAATCCCTACTGGAGAAGTTCACTCATCTAAAAACTCTGTCACTCCAACTGTCTCTGCAGCAGGCAGACTCAGTAAATAGGTCAACAGGCTTTCCTGCTTTGTTAATGATTCATGGATACTGGGTAGATCAGTGAGCTTAGCTCACTGCTATCTTTGTAAAACAAGGTCTTTAGGTAAGTAAACAAGTACTTTTAGCCCACAGTTCAACAAAAGTTGAAATGATACCTTAAGAAAAACATATCAATGGAAGTCAAAAAAAAAAAAAAGGAGCCAAGAGTTGGAGTAAAGAGAGTCAAAAACCTATGAAAGAGGCATTTCCTTAAGGAAGATTGTTCATACACAGTCGAATGGCAGTTTTCCTCCTTATTGTGCCAAGCTATAATAACCCTTTTAGGCCTAATTAGGAATTATCACACAGCTGGGGCCAGTCGTTTCAGTCAGATCACCCGGGAATCCATGAAAAAGCATTCATTTGGAAGAAATTCAAAAACAGTGTTATGGAAACCACAGTAAAGATTATCATGACCTACCCCACCAAGCACAGGTTAAAATCATGAGCTTCTAAAATCACAAATGAAGTTTTTCCATTAATTTGAATATTTTAAATTATGTATTTTCCCAAAGCCCCTGTCTCTGAAGATACTGAGTAATGACAACAGCAGGAAAAGTTAACAAAGCAGCAAAAGAAAAGCAATGAATGAGAAATATACTTGTGTCCCAAACTCCATCTCCCTGAAATTCTAGACACTTGGCACACATATGATTTAAGTCATCACCACCACCACAATCACTAAAAAGTATGTGGACAAGTTACTTCCTACTTGTGTGGACAAAGCAGATTTAAAAAGTGGCTAAGAGACCGGGTACGGTGGCTCACGCCTGTAATCCTGGCACTCTGGAAGACTGAGGCGGGTAGATCGCTTGAGCTCAGGAGTTCCAGACAAGCTTGAGCAAGAGAGAGACCACATCTCTACTACAAATAGAAAAATTAGCCAGGCATGGTGGTGTGTACCTGTAGTTCTAGCTACTCGGGAGGCTGAGGCAAGAGGACTACTTGAGTCCAGGAGTTTGGAACTGCAGGAAGCGAGCTATGATGATGCCACTGCAGTCAACTCAGGGCGACAAAGCGAGACTCTATCTCAAAGAAAACAAAAACAAAAACAAAAAAAAACAAACAGTGGTTAAGAGCTCAGTAACATCAGGAACCCTCAAGGTCACATGTGACCCTCCAGATCCCCAAGTGCAGACCCTTGACTGAATCCAAATTTCACAGAACAATCCCTTTATTAAAAGGATTTGTTCTCTAAAATTTGGATTCAGTCAAAAGGCCACACTTACAGATCTAGAAGGCAACATGTGGCCCCAAGGCCACAGGATCCCCACCCCTGGGACTGCCCTGGTTCAAATACAGGCTCTACCACTTACTGACTGTGTAATTCAGTTTACTTAACTTCTCTGTGTCCCAGTTTCCTCTTCTGTAAAATAATAGGGTTGTCATGAAAAAGCAGTTAACGTGTGAAGTGCTAGAAGAGAGACTGGTCATAGTAGGTGCTATATATGTTATTAGTTATAATATATTATAATTATTAATTGTAATTGTTATTACCTTTAAGAAATGCAATTTTGAAATGTCTGTGGCTCCTTTGCTTAGTTTCTCATGAGCTCTTACAAGGACTATTATCATGAGCCTCATGCTGGTCTCATGCCTCCAGTTTCTGTTGTCCACATACTTTTACAAAAGAACCCTTTTAAGCACCACTTTAAACTCTCCAGCCCCAAACTTTCCACAGTTCCGTACTGTCCTCAAAATAAACTCTTGAGATCTTCAGTGTGATATTTAAGGCCTTATCCAATCTGGCCTCAACCCAATGTTCCAAACTTAGTTCTCCCTTTTCTCATAAACCCAATATTCTGTCACAGTGGTTCTTAACCATGAATGACTTTGCCCCAGGGACATTCAGCAATGTCTGAAGACATTCTGTTGTCACAAATGAGTAAGCATGCTACTGGTATCTAGTGGGTAGAGGGCAAGATGCTGCTGAAGATTTTATAACACCCAGGAAACCTCTGACAACCAAAAATTATCCAGCCCCAAATGTCTGAGGAACCCTGCTCTAACCAAACCAAAGTTAATAGCTATTTCACACATCTACTTAAACTTCCTGCTTCTATGTTCTGTTTTTCCAACGATGCTCTTTCTGCCTGGAATTGACATATTCTTCAACATTACTTTAACATTTATTGATTCATTAAACATTTACTGGGCATCTACTATATGGAATTCTCTACAGATAAAAAGATGAACAAGCCATTCCCTACCTTAAAACAGGTCAGAATCTCAATGAACCTAAAATACCCTTCTTCTACTGTGCATTCAGGTAGTACCACCATTTTTCAAGACTTATATACAATAACAGTAACAATAGCTATCATTTATTGAGTGCTTACTATGTGCCAAACATTGTTCCATGTATGAACTCATTTAATTCTTATAATCCCATATGATAGGTACAACTATTACCCCTCTTTCACAACTGATGAAACAAAGAGAGGCTACAAAGTCACCCTATCTTATGGTTAATATATGGTAGAGCTGGGATTTGAACATAAGCAGCATGGTTGCAGTAGCCAGGTGCTCAACCACTATGTCACAGTCTACAGCTGCTATCATTAAATCTCGATTGCCTAGCTGCTTCATCCTGAAACTTTAAGAATTATGCTTTCTGCCTTTGACACTTGCCCTTGGGAGACCTAGCCACATAGTGGCAGTATCCTATAGCTGCCCTCAGATGTAGTGCTTCACTGTCACACACTGTGGTGGCCCTTGGAGAACCTCTGGCTCCAATCTCATCTACTCTCATTACCAACATTGGTGCTTGCAGGCATGAAGAAAACTTATACCAATACCTCTTAGGCACTTAGAACACATTCCAGGATCCTTACCCCTTTTCTTCATTGTTGTCCCATTACCAAACCATCTATCCACACTGCCCTTTCCGCTGCTCTAGTAGCAGTGGGTAGATGGAAAAGCTAAGCAGACTTCCAGCTGGGAAATAAATGTAGTCACCCCAAACTGTAAGAAACTCAGCATCTCATTGGAGAGGAAAATTAGGCATTCCCTCTTACTACTGCCAAATGGCAAATCTGTCTTCATCTCCGTGCTCTAAAATCATCTAGAGGTAGTAGCAGTATAAGTGAGAGTAATGTAGGTTCTGCTGAGCACTGGTCTTTCAGCAAGTCCTGGTACCCTCAATATCAGGTGGTTCCCCAAGCCTAGAAGATAGGGTACTTAGCAAACTTTGTCCTCTTCCTGTGAGCTTTAGTCAATCAGTGGGGGGGGGGGGACTCATTTAACACTCAATATCATGTTGTTACAATGTCTTCTCTAACAGCTATATATTCTTTAAGACATGATAAACTCTTTTGAGGAAATTAGCATGTATTGAAAACTAGGCACTCTATAAACTGTGGTCCCCAACCCCCAGGTAGCAGACTGGTACTGGTCTGTGGCCTGTTAAGAACGTGGCCACACAGCAGGAGGTGAGCGGCAGGTGAGCAAGGAAAGCTTCATCTGTATTCACAGCCGTTCCCCATCGCTTGCACCACTAATAAGCTCTGTCTCCTGTCAGATCAGCTGCAGCATTAGATTCTCTTAAGAATGTGAACCCTACTGTAAACTGTGCATGCGAGGGATCTAGGTTATGCGCTCCTTATGAGAATCTAATGTCTAATGATCTGAGGTGATGCTAGCCCTGGGGAGTGGTTGCAAATACAGATTATCATTAGCAGAGCGGCTTGCCTGCACAATAAATGTAATGTGCTTGAATCATCTCGAAATCATCTCCCCCTCACTCCAGACCATGGAAAAATTATCTTCCATGAAACTGGTCCCTGGTGCTCAAAAGGTTGGGGACCACTACATAACACACCACCTTCGTAACTCTATGAGGAATGTGTCCTTGTTCCCAATTTGCAGAGTAGTTAATGGCGGAACTCTGACCCCTAAATCATGTTCATTTTACAAAACTCCTCGAAGATCTTTATTTATATTTTAATCATCCTCAGCACTAGCAAAGTTATACAGAAGCACATACTTGCTACTCAAGAAATGTGTGATCAACGAACTAACGTATCTGAAGCTTCCACAAAGGTAGGAATAGCCACTGTCTTTGAAGAACAATTATTTTCCCACAAATAATAGCTGTAATGCTAAACATGGCTCAGTTCCAGCATTATTGGGTATATGTACCTCCATAATTACACACAACAAAAATAATCTGCATGCAGTTTCCTCCCACTCACAGTGGAATAATGGCAAATAAAGCCAACTAGGTATTATGAGATCTGGCCTTTATAATCCCAACCTCCTCTTTCAAACTGCTTTTCCCCATACTCTGCTCAGATGTCAGGCATCTCATTATCTAAGACGTTCATCCTTAGTTACAGGAGTATCAGTTTTTCACAGTTGCTTTGCTATATGATGTAAGTAAGAATTTCTGTTACCAGAGGTATAAACCGGTAAATCTTGTCCTTTATGTATTAAGGAGATGATCTTAATATACCAGCAGTCAAATGCATTCTCATTACAGTGTTTTCTATTAGTGATGATGTCTTAGCTTTCTCTTGGTAAGGGTATGGCAGATGGGTGTGTGGATTAAAGGAGGAAACTTTGCAAAGGCAGTGGCTGCCAGAGAGAAGGCAGCATGAGACATGAGAGTAAGGAGTAGAGGGGAAGAGAGAAGGAGCAAGGAAAAGAAAGATAAAGACAATTAGAAGTTCTGTATCATGAAAAACTGTGATACATGGACATTCCCACGAATACTTTTCCCCTGTCCTTTAAGCATAATTTGTGATATTTTTCCTATGTCCACTGCAATGATTTTCAACTAGACCATGGACATTTCAGCAATGGCAATTCTCATTACTGGTTTAAATCATTCATTACTGAAAATGCCTAAATGATAAACTCAAAATGGAGATGCTAATTTTAAACTATAATATATGTTCAGAAAAACTTCACATATCAAAGTGTACTCTAAGAATAAAATAACTTAGATGGCACATGTATCTTTGGGTTTTTGAAGTTAGTAGAAACATTTTTCTAGGATAAAGAGTTAAATGCTGCAAATTTGGTGACTGTACCCTTAAACTAGAAATGTAGTGTTCTTTGTGGTTTTCATATACTGTGCACATTATCAAGAGCAAAAATGCTGATAATTTAAAACCATTTTTTTTGGATTCACAGTCTTAAAGTGTGAATATCAGTAGAAAATAACAGAAATACAAAAGAGGATGCTTTCATCCAAATAACTCCTCATAATATTACAGGAAAAGTATTCCATCTGAGAGCTTTTGGCAAGAGAAGGTATCACAACTTTATCTGATCAGTTTCCCCAATAAATTGTATCAAAAATTTGAGTTTAACAACATCCCTATCATAAAATGCAAATTTCTTTAAAAACAAAACGTTTCCACAAGTTGAAAGCAAAAGTACCAAAAACTTTTATTTTTACCACAATGACTACATAACCAATAAAGTCTTTAAAAAAATCCATGCAAATTTATCATGACAGTTGACTCCAGAGACTTCTTCTTATTTCTTTTCTTTCATGTTGTTTCCATAATGGCTTTGAGATATAATGCACATAGTACACAATCCAACTAAAGTATATACTTCAAGGAGTATAATCACAGTTGTGCAGCCATCACCACAATCAATTTTAGAACATTTCATCACCCCAAATGGAAACCATATACTCATTAGTAGTCACTCTCCATTTCCTCCTCAGCCCTTGGCAAACACTAATTTACTTTCTGTCTCTACAGATCTGCCTTTTCAAATAAATGGAATCATACCATCTGTAGCCTATTGTCACTGGTTTCTTTCACTTAGCATATTTTCAAGGTTCATCCATGTTGCAGGATGTATAGTACTTCGTTCCTTTAATGCCAGATAATATTCCATTGTATGGACATATGACACTTTACTTACCCATTAATCAGTTGATGGCTATTTGGATTGTTTTTTGGTTATTATGTATAATGCTACTGTAAATGTTCGTGTACAGGTTTTTACTTCTCTTGCGTATATACCCAGGTGTGGAATTGCTGGGTCAAATGGTAACTCTGTTTAACCTTTTGAAAAACTTCCAGACTTTTCCAAAGCAGCTTCCGATACTGTTTGCAATTCTTGTTTTCTCAGTTGTTTTTCTCATACCTGATTCCAGTTGGGTTCCTGAGGTACCAGTTATGAACCTTCCAGCAGAACCTATTACAACAATGCTATAGAATAGTATGCTTTATGCTCTTATTACTTTGCTCCACCACTAAGATACCAGCATCCTTCTCTTTTTTTCTCCAGGTAGATGTGTATTTGTAGAGAGAGAAGAACACTGAATACTTTTTCTTGGGAAAAATCTAGATGGCAGATACAGGCAACACTTGTTTTAATATCAAGAATATGTTCAATCTTCTTCAATATTCACCTGGCATCATTTTTCCTGCATGAGATCCATGTTGGATATTTTGGCAAGCATTCAAAGTGAATCTCAAATACTTTAGAAAAAACTTAAATGGTTAAAAAATGTAATACGCTACAGAGTTGTTTTTTCATTCCTATATAAAGTAAAAGATTTGTGGCCTGGGCATATGGAAAATGTCAAAATCAGAAAATATCGTTTCAGAATTGAAGAACCCATAAATTTTATCTTCCTTCTCTGATACCAAAGTATAATAATTACTGCCAAACTTCTTTTCATAAGTATACATTTTTGAGGAATTATTAAACTATTTTAAATAGAAAAAAATTTTTCCACTTAAAAAGCATCTGTAATTTGTTAAATTCCTATTTTGGTAAAAATATCAATTAACAATCTCCATCCATAAAATCAGATGTAAAAATCTAGAATAAAGTTTCAGTGTCAAGAGTATAGTTACATATTGAAAGAAATTTTGTGCAGAGTACAGCTACACATTAAAAGAAATTTTTCACCATGGAATCAGCCCTTTTCTGAGTACAAGTAACAGAAAATGAGACCTAAATTGACTTAGAGAAAAAGAGAACTTAACGGCTCACATTATCAAATAGTCTAAGAATAGGTGGTTTTAAGCACTGTTAAATATGACTGGATGATAATCACGGTACATTTTCTCTCTTAGTCTCTTAGCTCCATCTTTCTGTTGGCTACATATTTTGAGAAGTTCTTACCTTACTATAGTGACAAATACAGTTCTGTTTATATCTCTTCATTCTCACATACAGTGGCAAGCCTTTGTCCCAGAAATCTCAGCAAATCTCACTGTAAATCATTTGTTCCAAATGAATCAAGTGCCCATTTATGAACCAATCACCATGGCGAGGGATTTTGCATTTGCAGAGTACCAACTGGCTTATTAGCCTTAAATAATGCTCTCTATACATGGTGCTAAGGATACAGCCAGTAACACACAAGTATATGAACTTGAAAGAAATTATGGTATATTTTCAAAATAAGGAGAATGGATGCTAATGCCCAAAATCTAGGAAATGTGCACTAAAATGTTATTGCATTATTAGTCATTAAAGATTATTTTTCTCCACTGAATTGCCTCTGTGTTTTTGTCTACAATCAATTGCCCGTATGTGTCTACATGTCTGAGTCTAACTCTGGACTCTATTCTGTTGTATGGATTTGTGGATCTTGATGTCAATACTACATTATCTTGATTACTATAGATTTATTGGCCATCTTTATTTCCTTTTGTTTTTTTTTAGAGATGGGGGTCTCTCTCCGTTGCCCAGGCTAGAGTGCAGTGGCATGATCAGAACTCACAGCAGCCTCAAACTCTTGGGCTTGAGCCATCTTCCCACCTTAGTCTCCTAAGTCTCTGGGATTACAGGTGTGCACTACATTTGGCTTTCTATTCCCTTTTCTATGAATTGACTGTTCATATCTTTTGTCTGCTTTTCTAGTCGGCAATTTGCTTTTTGAAATTATTAAAGGATGGCTCTTTTTATATTCTAGATTTTAACCTTCATCTATAATGCGTACGTCATATATCTTCTCTCAGTCTGTTGCTTATCTTTTACCATTGATAACAGAACTAGGTCATAAAGAAATTTTACATTTTGTAATGATCAAATTCATCAATCTTTTATATTTTTGCTTTCTGGATCTTAAAAAGCCTTTTCAATCTTGAGAAATAAACATTTTCTTCTTATAAGTAAATAAAAATTAAACATGCGTATATTTGTTTACTAATACAATAATACCACCTCTTTCAATTACTGCTTCATAATATACCTTGATATCTGGTTGGCTACCTTTTACCTTAGCTGTTTTTGCACATTCATTCTTTCTTACTAATTTTACTTCTTTGGTTTATTACTCCTACACGCTCATTATTAGGTCTAATTTTTACCAGCTAAACTATCATTACTTGTTCAGTAAGACGCACAGTTTTGCTATCTTATATTACTTGCCATACACTAACTTACCGTTTGTTCTTTTCTTATCTCTGTAGATAATAAAACGTTAGAAATTTCTGTAGAATGACAGTTTCACCTGTACTGTAATTTCCTTTCTATGCAGAAATGTACAGATAGCTGCACTTTATTTAAAAGCATTACTTACCATTGTTAACCATTCTTAATTTCTTGAAACTCTCTGATCCTTTTTCTGACTCTTCCCATTAGCGACTCTTCTGTCTGCCTCTTGTATGTAGTCTTCAAAGTTCTTTCCTTTCAGCAGAACAACCACTCTACCTGTGCCACTCCCCTACCTCTTTTTTTTCAACAAAGAGAAATTTTACCTGAAAATCACTAGAACATAGAGTCTTTTCTCTTTATCTTCTGTAACGCATTATCTTTAATACTGAAAACATCATGCTATGGTACATAGTTGATACTTAAATGTGTTAAATTTAAAAGAATGAATATTATTAAATGACTCTTAATATGTGAAACATAAAGTATTACTTTATTACTGTGTTTAATAAATTTCTAACATGATAAAAATTGACAAAAATACAAGGTACTACATTCATTGCACTGGCAGTATATACCTCATTTGAATAGGTGTTTATTATTTTTAAAATTTAGAACATTGTTTAAGCTGGGTTAAATGTTTATGGAATCCCTGAAGCACTTCAAGAAAATATAGTTTGAAATCACTGCTCTAGACCCTGTTACTCTTAACACAAGTCAACATGCAACAATACTTAGGATTAATTATCTTGAGTATTTTCAATTTAACATTAATCATGTAAAAAAAATCACATGCACAAAGAATATTGATTATTAAAATTTGCATATATACATAGTCATATGGTTAGTTAAGCACCAAATTAATAAACATTTTTCTTATATTCCCTCAGAGGATATATATTATCTTTGGGGAAATTTTTAGAGAAAATTTAGATCTACTTTCACATAATAAAGAGTTTTGATAATTTACTATCTAAATGGTCTTTTGTTTCATGAGTTTTACAATGACACTAAACAGGTCTGGAAATATCACTGTGTTGGTTTTTGGTTCAATCACACATTTTTTTTCCTACATGCATGATCTCATGATGCCTGATACCCTGTCTCTCTCTTTTCTATTACTAACAGAGTACTGTTATGACTCCAATTGTTACTACCACTTCTCAGGACCTTTCTTTTCTTTCTATCTAACACCCCAATATTTCTTTCTAGGAAATTGCATCCTGACATAGGGTTTAGAATATGTATGTAATCCTCATCTTTTCTCTCCTGTTATCTCAAACGTGTTTTCTCCTTCATTTTTAAAAATTTAATTCAGCCAAATACTTGCATAGAGAGGCAAAAGATATGTTAAGAACGAATATTTTCCATCTTCTATCTCTTACCTTCATCTTCTGCCTCTTAAATGAAGGTCTTAACTCCCTTAAAATATAAAATCCAATTTGAGGTTTATATAAGACACACACGTTGAATTAGTATAAAAAGGAATAAAAATTTCCATGTAGACACAAACTAAAAGAAACCTGGGTAATTTTAAGTACGAAAAACTAAAATTCACGGCCAAAGGAAAAAAAAAAAGGAATGTAGAAACAGGATTATTTTGTTTAAATTGTTAGAAAAATAAAGAGAACTACAGGAAAAAATTAGAATTTGTCCTTGATTGTTACATTAATGGCCTCCAATGAATCATACCTGCTGCTATCTGTATCCTGGTGTAGTCCCATCTCACACTGACTCTGGACTTGGCCATGTTACTTGCTTCGTTCAATGGAACGCTAGCAAATATGATGGATATACAGGCTTCACAAGCACTTGCACATGGGAGCTTGCCCTCTTAGAATGTTTTCTTTGCCATAGGAAGAAGCCCAGTTTATTGGAGGTTGAGAGGCCAGGCAGCGTATAGACAGACAATTCACTGAATTGTGAGAAATAATAATAAAAATCCTGTTTAAACCACTGAGTTTTGGGGTGGTTTGTTAAGAAACAATGGATAATGTTGAAACTTATCAACTGTCTTTGTCTATATCTTTGGCAGAGAAAATGGATAAAAATTAAATAAAGCTATAATATTTGAAAAAATAATGAAGATCTCTCTCAGTAAACTTTAAGAATATTAGTCCTGCAGTCCTCTTGCATTTCCTCCTATGTAGATTCAATTATTCTTCCATTTAAATAAGTATTTACAATACTCAACATTTTAACTGTTACCCTATACATTCTATAAGTATAGACTATAGCAACTAATCAATGAACAAAGAGTACATAAATATTTTTTATTTTTAGACACTGAATTGTACATCTTTCATATAAAAGATGAGATTCTAGCCTCTGTTTTTAAAAAATAATTATACTTGCTAATCTTATCTTTACATTTTTACAGAAGCCCATGTTCTCTATATCTGTAGGTTTATTCCATAGCTTTTATGGAATCATAATCTCTTGACTACATTTCCAATATCCTTTAAAGATAAAAAAATCAAGATATTTTTACCTAACACATTAAAACTTAACAGGTTACAGTATAACTGCCCAGACCTCCAGCTACCACTGAATACTTTTCCAGTACAGAGAAGCCAGTGTGTTGGAATAATTAATTCTCTGTATTTACTTTTATTAAAAAGAGGTTTTTGGTAGTGAGAACAAATAATCTTTCGTTTGTTGCTTGAAAGCCTAAAATAGGATCATTGGTTTCTAGGCTTGCTACTTGCTGCTTAGCAACCTGCCCCACTTGCCTGCCTTCCTTTC
The DNA here is from genome assembly GCA_963574885.1 of Lepilemur ruficaudatus. Classification (NCBI taxonomy): domain Eukaryota; kingdom Metazoa; phylum Chordata; class Mammalia; order Primates; family Lepilemuridae; genus Lepilemur; species Lepilemur ruficaudatus. Next base: position 13,220 of record CAUYRT010011606.1, read on the forward strand.
TGTTGTACAGTACAGTGGACATGGGAGTAGGCTGACGATAGATAAATACTCGACGAAGGCACTCACAAAGGGCTGCATAGGAGTAATTTGGAGCACAGGCAAAAAATTTTTTGTCTCTCTTTGATGCCTGGACATAGCCTGTAAAGAATATGAGACAAACACAAAAAAAAAAACTATATATTAAACAGAAGGGGAAAAATTGTGATTTAACCTTTAATATTTCAAAGTTATTATAATAAATTAAAATGTCTAAGTAAAATATATACCATAAACACTCAATAATTGTTGAATTCTGAACTATTAATGATTAGCCACAATCTCTCCCAACTAGTGCAAAAATATAACTTTAATTCCTAAGGAACAAAACAGATAGAGCTTAATATCTTCAAAAAAAGCATAACATTGTTTCATTTAATTTCCATGAATAATTCAAACACTAAAATTCGAAAATCTAAAACACTAAATATATGCCAAAATATCTTTAAATGCCAATTTAACATGTAGGTTCATGAATCACAGATATAGCATCACAGAATCATTTTTTTCCTTATCAAATAAATAGGAAAATGTTTACAAGATGCCATAAATTTCAGGAGTCTATTCATAATACACGCTTGAAGTCCTATTCATAATGCATCCCTGAAGGTACTAATATTCACAATGCATTCTCTTTTTATCTCTATAACGTTAGCAGTATTTTTATACACCAATGCCAACATTCTAACAGGATTTTGTTGTACTTCAGCTCCCATAAGTACAATTTTGAGAGCACTACAACTTCAAAAGAATATTCAAGTCTCTAATTTTAAAAACAGAATTAGAATATCCCTTGAAAAAATCCCTAATTTTTAAGAACAAAAAATTCTCAATTGTCATAATTCATGTACATGTTTAAAAAGTATCTTTATAGATTAAAAGGACGTTTATGTTCTGAAATATAAATTAGGATTTTCAGATTGCAACATGGTTAGTGAATGTTATAACATGAAATAAAAAATGACAATAATTGAAATTGAGATCTCATCAAACAATGAAAGCGCAAAGGAACCATTGAGCATAGGCAAATCAATATTTTTTTTCTTTTTAATATTAAGCAGGGTTTAAAGAAGGAAAAGTGGAGAGGACTTAGATACCTTTTTAAATAGTTTTAAGTAGCTCTCCAGGCTAACCTTGACAGAATTAATAATGTGTATAATATCTCAAGAATACATATCTAATGTAATGTTGATTTAACTTGGAAATGAGCATAGTAGAATTCCTCTATCTTAGGGAGTTTGGGGATTCAACTGCAGGATTTGATCATCTAAATATTATATGATAGAGCTTTCCTCTTACTAAAGAAATGAGGATAGGGTTTTAAAAAATAAGGAATTATAGTAGGTAGGCTAGAAATTATGTAGCAAAATTAATCCAACTTTATATTTCAGGTCATAAAAATCCATTTGGAGTCTCAATTAACCAGTTTAGTTGCCTACATTATTAACTATAAGCGATAATTGACAAATCTCTACAATTAGAGTTGTGCATATATAGCCATCAAAATGCAAAATTTTACTTCCTGCTGCCAATTTAAAATAATCTTTCTATAAAGCAATAACTGTGGCTAAGTCACATAAAAAACTTCTTTCACATAATACTAATATATTTTGAAATAAAAACCAATGATTGCATAAATTAAGTAGTTTAAACATTTTCAAACTGTTTAAAACTGATATTTTAGTTTTAAAATAGTTTTAAAAATAGTTTTAAAACTGATAGTTTATTTTCTGGTTATCAACATTTTCCATAATGTTTTCATTATAATGCTCTCTTTTGCACTTAAGTTCCATGAAGGATATCTCCTAATATGCATGACCTCGAAGCAATTCTGTGACGTTTTTGAAGATTACTCTGAAGAAACCTGAATACAAGTTCCACATAGCGTAATCTCAAGTCCCTTGTTCATATTTAATACTACATAGCTTACGAATTTGAATAAGCAAATAACTAATTAGAGCAATTCAAGTGGTTAGATAATCACTTTCATTTCTATTCTGTGTTGACTTTCTTTATAAGCATAAAAACAGATCAAGTCAAATGTTGCAACACTACTAACAGTCATTAACTATAGTACAAGTACTTAAATTATAGCATAAATCAATCTAAATGTAATTAGGACAGCACAAATTTGAAAAGAAAAAAAAAAAGAAAAAGAAATGAACCTAAAAAAAAATAGCCAATCAGGCCCACAGTGTCATTTTGGGAGTTTAAAGTTGGGCAGCCAGCCGGGCACAGTGGCTCACGCCTGTAATCCTAGCACTCTGGGAGGCCGAGGTGGACAGATCCTTTGAGCTCAGGAGTTCAAGACCAGCCTGAGCAAGAGCGAGACCCCATCTCTACTAAAAAAAATAGAAAGAAATTAGCTGACAACCAAAAATATATATTAAATTAGCCGGGCATGGTGGTGCATGCCTGTAGTCCCAGCTACTCAGGAGGCTGAGGCAGAAGGATTGCTTGAGCCCAGGAGTTTGAGGTTGCTATGAGCCAGGCTGACGCCACTGCCACTCTAACCGGGGCAACAGAGTGAGACTCTGTCTCAAAAAAATAAAGAAAGAAAGAAAGCTGGGAAGCCCAGGAAGGAACGTGGAGATGGGAACTTCCCCTCCTCCAACCACCCGATGTGGTGGATACCGCTGCCTCTGCTCCCAAGCGTGAGCCACTGGTGTGGGTGAGCTCTGAGACAACCAATTCTAGGCTCGGAGCGGGGCAGGGCGGTGTGAGGCACACCCCAATAGTATTCTGCTTACTGTGCCTGGGTTCTGCAAAGAGGGTGTGGCTCCATTTTCCTTCTTTCATGCACAGGCATTGCTTTTACAGCTGTCCCAACCTGGAATCTCAGCCCCTGGGTCTCTACATCGCTGGATTCACAGCCAAAGCTCCCTAGCACCAACTTAGATCACAGAAGCCTTAGGGGATTGTGAGCCTCAGGGGAACCATGGGTTTCCCAGAGTTTAGGCATTCAGGGTGGGCCGCCTCTAGCTGAGAGCAGAATGCAGCATGCAAGAGGGCCCTTTAAGACAAAGGGGACCAAGGCACCAGCTCCCAACCATTTGGGGCCTTCTCCTCTTTCTCCCCTTCCCTGCCTGCTGCTGCCCAAGAAGCCATGGCTGTTTCTGCTCAGGACCAGAGAAGGATCCACATCAGATTAAGCCAAGGTATTGGGGAGCAGCTGCCCCACACCCAGGATTCTACAGAGCTTGGGGCACATTCTCGTCCCTCAAAAATCCCATAGCAAGGGCTTTTCCATTCCCCAAGGACTAAAGCTATGGCTTCCTGAAGGAGGATGGGGCTAGCAGTCCTCTCCCCTAGCAGTCTTTCTCTTCTGGGACCTCACCCCCTTGGAGGAAAGTCCCTGGCACATACACACCTACCCCACTGGAACATTGCAGCCACAGCCCACAGCCAATCTGGTAACCCTGCATACAGCAGGTTGAGCTGCCCGCACCACCTCTGCTGTAACTGGGTCAGGGTGGGAGCTGGGTGTGTGGGCAATTTTGTGTCCCAACAGGACAGAGACCACAAAGAATTTATGAGTAAGATCCCAAAAGCAAATACAAGAAAAACAAAAATAGATAAATGGGACTTAATTAAACTAAAAAGTTTCTGTCCAGCAAAAGATACAATCAACAAAGTAAACAGACAACCTACAGAACGAGCAAAAACATCAGTAAGCTAGACATCTGACAATAGCCTAATATCAAAAAATATACAAAAAATGCTCAACGTCACTAATTACTAGGGAAATGAAAATTAAAATCACAGTGAGATATGACCTCACCCTGGTCAGAATGTCTGTTACTAAAAAGTCAAAAAACAATAGATGTTGGTACAGATGCGGTAAAAAGGGAATGCTTATATACTGTTAGTGGAAATGTAAATTAGTACAACCTCTATGAAAAACAGTATGGAGATTTCTCAAAGAACTAAAAGTAGATCTACCATTTGATCCAACAATCCCACCAGTAGGGATCTACCCAAAGGAAAAGAAGTAATTTTATAAAAAGGATACCTATACACGTTTATAACTACACAATTCACAATTGCAAAAAAATGGAACCAACCTAAGTGCCCACCAATCAATGATTGGATAAAGAAAATGTGGCATATATACATATATATATATAATAGACTATATATGTAATATACTATGGAATACTACTCAGTCATCAAAAAATGAAATAATGTCTTTTGCACAACTTGGATGGAATAGGAGGTCATTATTCTAAGTGTAATAAGCCTAGAACAAAGAACCAAATACTGCATGTTCTCACTTATTAAGTGGGAGCTAAGGGATGGGTATGCATGGTCATACAGAGTGACTTAATGGACACTGAAGACTCAGAAAGGGGAAGGGGTATAAGTGGGGTGCAGGATGAAAAATTAACTACTGGGTACCATGGACACTATTCAGGTGACAGGTATATAAAGGCCTAGACTTCTCCACTAAGCAATTCAGCCATGTCACAAAAAACTATTTATACCTCCTATATTTACTTACATTGAAAAAAATAGTGATTGTAATTTTTGATAGTATAGTGGACACCGGGTCATCTCTCAGCCATACTTGAACAAAGCAGTTCTCAGAACACCTGTTCTCACATGGATTGTTTCTTGTTGATCGGCCTCAAGATGCCTTGTGACTTGCAAACAAGCCAGGGCGCCTTGACCCGCAAACTGGAAAGGGCAAAGGAGGAGACGCAAATGTCAACTGCCTGAGGCAGAGTGGTGAGAACCAGTCCATGCTGAGACGAAAACATTCTGAGAACAGAAAATAGCGGCGGGAAAAGTTGGGGTAGACTGGGATAGATGCCAAAAGAACAGTGTTAAAAATAAAGACGCTGCAGGCGAGAGGTGCTGCAGTCTTGTACCGTCTTTGTGTGTTTGTCGTTTGTCTTCTGTGTTCATTTCTCCTCCCCAAGTGGGGCCACAACAGATAGAATGTAAAATGTTATTAAAGAGCTTGCTTTATACCTAAAGCATTGAAAGTTGCAATGTGTTCCCACATATCCTCTTGTTTGCTGGAGTGTGGCTGCCAGAGTAGAGCGTCAACATCATGGCGCAAACAGAAGCAGGGCATTTCTTTAGGGTCCACTATGACAGAGAAAAGGTACTGGTTGCTTCCAAGATTCACCTAAAAAGTGATTTAAAAAATAACTTAACAATAAATTAATAATAATGGCAAAAACTGACACACAGCACTAAGTATCAGCAACTATTCTAAAGTTTTTATATACCAAATCTGAATGACTTCTCATAATACCCCTGGAGAAATGTGCTATTGTTATGTTCATTCTAAAGCTGAGCAAAGTGATGCGCAGGGCATTTAAGTAGCCAAGGTCAGGCTGGTGGAGCTGATATTTGGACACAGAATCTATGTTCTTAACCACCACACTATACAACCTCTCAACTGTTAACTAGTTTAAAAATGATACACAGCATCAATTTTATAAGCAGACTATATTTAAACCACAGAATACTAACATGAAGTTTACTAATGCTAACTTTTAATAATTACCAAGAACAATGACAGGCACTAGAATTTATAAGCATATTCTATATGTCAGACATGTTATAAATATTAATCTTCTCAACAATCTTTATTTAAGAGATGAAAGAATAGATTTGGATAGCATGGGTAACCTGTCATAGGCCACCTAGAAATATCACAACACTGGGATTCACACTCAGATTTGTTTACTGCGGGGAAACAGAGGAGGGGAGAAGGGGAGACCAGGGGAGGCGGGTACGGCAGGCCCACGAGGAGGTCAGCTACTCCTCCCTGTGGGGCCAGGTCTCTAAGATAGGGGTCACCACAGAGGATAAGAAAATTGATAGGAAATAGAGAGAATAAAAGAATACACAGAGACTAAGGTATAGTTTATAGTTTTCTATAAAAAGATCAGAATAATCACAGCAGGGAAAGCAATATGGCTAGATTCACATAGGTTTTTATAATCACAGGTCTCAATTACTAGTTGTCAGGGTCTCAATTACTAGTTGTCAGGGTTACACATTTGCATATCAGGGAATGCAGTTGCTAGAGGAACAGGATTACACAGGTAGTAGGCTAGGGTCAAAAGTCCTCTCAAAGGGCTACTAACAAGTCTTAATCTATGTAGGTGAACAAACAGGTACAAAGTCTTTTAGGGGGCTAGCTTCTAAGTTCTAACAGGTAGTCATCAATTAACAGAAGTATAACAAAAGAGGTATAGTGACTCTATATTTCTTTGATGTAGTTATTGTGGACTTGGTCAGGAGTGAACAGGAAGCCTGATTTTCTGCAAATAGGTTGTTTATGACAGACAGGCATGTCTCAGAGCAAAGTACACTCATTGTCTCCGGCTCCCATCTTGTGGACTAGATACTTACCGTACCTTCCCTTTGAAGGCACAGAAAAGCCCACAGTGAGATAACCAGGGAGTCCCTTGGATTGCTTCCCTGCCAGAGATTTGAGAGCTCTCCCATGATAACAGCCTCTGATAAGTGAACCATTGAGTTCACACATTCTTTCAGGGCAAACCCTAAAA
>CAUYRT010011607.1:0-29212 GCA_963574885.1 Lepilemur ruficaudatus
CCCAGCTACTCGGGAGGCTGAGGCAGGAGGATCACTTGAGCCCAGGAGTTTGAGGTTGCTGTGAGCTAGGCTGATGCCACGGCACTCACTCTAGCCCGGGCAGCAGAGTGAGACTCTGTCTCAAAAAAAAAAAAAAAAAAAAAAAGAAATCACAATCACATTTGAAATGAAATTCAAGTTTTAAGTTCTTTAATTTCATGTTAAGTGATAGCATTCACCCTTTCAAGGTATACAGTTAAGATAAATTAAAAATGGATTTAGGAGCAGTATACCACACATAAATAGCACACATTTTAAGGCTGTTTCTTTCTATTAATTCTCCCCTTTAATTAGGTCTCCTTTACTGGAGTATAAATGTTTTCCCTAAATTCCAGTGCAGGGCAGAGCCCAGTTAGCGGGAGGCTGTGGGGCTATAGAGTGGGACTGGACGCCAGGAACAGGAAGGAGGGAGAGACCAGGTGGGACTCGGCCAGTCACTGTGTGTGCGATTTCCCATTACTGTGAGAGTTTTGTTTATCGTTTGTTAGTCTTCAGAAACTTTAGTTTGTATTTAGTTATGAGAATTCAAATGGTAGGAGTGTTTTTCATGAACTCTTCAATGCTTTTTGTTTGAGCTCTTGCTTTGCTGACTTCCTGATTGTAAATACTGTCTTTATCACAAGCCTTGCCAGTATTTTGCTGACATGGGAAATTTTAGTGATTCTGTATTCATTTAGAAATTTTTCCTCCCTCTTTCTTTTTCAACTTTTTTCTTGTGTTACAGGTTGGTACAAAAGTAAATGTGGTTTTAGCATTGTTGAAATTTGCCGTTTGATACCGGAATGCATTCTTACAAATGTGCTTATGTTATACATCACTTTAACGCGCATTTCTCTCTTTTTTTTCTGCTGATGCCTTATTACTTGCTATTTTATATTTATTGTAGACTATGGAAATGACGTTAGACAAAAGGCAAATTCAAGCCATTTTCTTATTTGAGTTCAAAATGGGTCATAAAGCAGCGGAGACAACTCACAACCTCAACAACACATTTGGCCCAAAACCTGCTAAGGAACGTACAGCGCAGTGGTGGTTCAAGGAGTTTTGCAAAGAGACGAGAGTCTTGAAGATGAGGAGCGCAGTGGCCGGCCATCGGGAGTTGACAGCGACCAACTGAGAGCCATCATCGAAGCTGATCCTCTCACAACGACAGGAGACGGTGCTGAAGAACTCAGAGTCAGCCATTCTACGGTCATTCGGCATTTGAAGCAAATCGGAAAGGTGAAGAAGTTCAGTAAGTGGATGCCCTCAAGAGCTGACCGAAAATTGAAAAAATCGTCATTTTGAAGTGTCACCTTCTCTTCTTGTACGAAACAACAACGAACCATTTCTCTATCAGATTGTGACGTGTGACGAAAAGTGGATTTTGTATGACAACCGGTGACAACCAGCTCAGTGGTTGGATGAGAAGAAGCTCCAAAGCACTTCCCAAAGCCAAACTTGCACCAAGAAAAGGTCATGGTCACTGTTGGGTGATCTGCTGCCGGTCTGATCCGCTGCAGCTTTCTGCGTCCTGGCCAAACCATCACATCTGCGAAGTCGGCTCAGCAAATTGATGAGATGCACCGAAAACGGCAGCGCCTGCAGCGGCATTGGTCAGCAGAAAGGGCCAATTCTTCTCCACGACAACGCCCGACTGCAGGTCGCACAACCTCCGCTTCAGAAGTTGAACCAGTTGGGCTACGAAGTTTTGCCTCATCCGCCACATTCACCTGACCTCTCGCCAGCCCACCACCACTTCTTCAAGCATCTCGACAACTTTTTGCAGGGAAAACACTTCCACAACTAGCAGGATGCAGAAAATGCTTTCCAAGAGTTCGTCGAATCCCGAAGCACAGATTTTTAAGCTATAAGAACAAATTTATTTCTTGTTGGCAAAAAATGTGTTGATTGTAATAGTTCCTGTTTTGATTAATAAAGATATGTTTGAGCCTGGTTATGATTTAAAATTCATGGTCTGGAACTGCGATTACTTTTGCACCAACCTAATAAGTGAAATAATTCTGAGTTATAGAATAATATATTTAATGGAAAAACCACAATAAATATTAAAATAGAGTACTAAGCTAATAGAAGAAAGCAGGGCTGGGAGGTAATATTTACCGAAGTACCCATGGTACCCTGGTACCATGTACCAGGCCTCCTTGTTAGAACCAATGGCATATGTGATTTCAGTCTTTAACATAGTAAGTTGTAACCTCATTTTTAATACATTGGCAAAAGGAAACTGAAAGATGTTTAAACTTAAAGGACAAGTAGCAAATGTGGGAGCAGAACCCACAACTCTTAGTCCATAAAAAATTCATTTTCCACAATACCATGTTACTGCTTCTGTAGAAAAGTTGATTTTCGAGGATTAATTACACTTTCATTCCTTAGGGGTTCTGTCCCTGAGATGAGCCTGCTGCTAACTCTTGTTTTTTTGGTTACTGCAAAATTTAATGTTTTAGAAGTATTTACTAGTGAATTCATGTCTAAATATTATGCTGGAAAGTAGCCTTGCCAATTTGCAGAAGAAAGAAATAACCGTATATAACACATTTTATCTCAGTTACAATTTCAATTAGAGGATATTACCCCAAGGCTTGGTCATAACTCAGTTTACCTAATGCATCTGATTTGTTTGTTTTAACTGCAGAGACTTAGTGATAAAACTGGACCTGTAGCTCAAGAGAAAAGTTGACACTTGAGAAACATCTAGAAATTGCCTGTCCTGCTGTTCTAGCACTTCGTCTGGCTGCCGTCGCGGTCCTTTCACTACAACTATGAAGAAATGTGACAAGAAACCCAGCGCACAACAAAGGATTACTTGCCACAAGGACATTCTTGTAAGGCTTTAATTTTCTTGTTGCTTTGTTGCACTGAAATGGAATTCCCATGTCCCCCACCCCTCACCCTAATTTTTCTTTTTTAAACTTGGAAAGAAAATTTAGTAACTAACTCTTGTCAGTGAAATAATTTACAATGCAATGAATTTATCAGCCCAAGAAAAATTCAACGCAGTTGGTACACAACCAGTTTTGTCATAAATTGGAGATACGAATAGCAAAACTAAAAAGTTGTTCCATTTATAAGCTACTTGATTTTATTGTACAAATTGGAAGATGAAACATGATCTTTCGGTTACAGTGTGCTTGCTCTGTAAGTCAGATCTTAAAACCAAATTTCAAGGAACTGTCCAATTTCTTTTGGAGTTTTATTGATTCAGTATTGCAAATACATAGGTCAGCAAGTGGGACTTGGCAATCTGTATTAGAAAAATTTGCTTTCTGATGAGATTTGGCCAATTTTGGTAATCAAGTTAGGATGGCAATATCTGCTTCTGCTAAAGGTAATTTTCTTTTGATAATTGCTTTTTCTTTAGTGTTCAGACCTACTCATATTTTAAAGAAACCTTGAGTTAAGTGAGTTCTAAGGCTGCTGGGGGAACCAGATCCATTCAAAGCTAAAGACTTCTTTCCGGAGGAGGGGGCCACTCTGGAATCCGCGGGTAGGGTTTGGCCTTGTTCAAGTGCCTGTTCGTACCTCCGCTGTGTCGAGACAGCTACAGCAGAGCTCGCACAGTCAGTCCTCTGTGAGCAGCAGGAATTGTCCCACGCGCCGGCAGCCTTCCCCACGCTTCCGCCTTGATTCGGAACTTTCTGTGCCACTGTAGATAGCTCAGGCAAAACTGTCACCTGGGTATTTGTCCACTAATGAGTCACAAGAAAAGGAGTGGATTTGCGAGAAAACACATTTGTTTTATTTAAACAACTTCTCATTACTGACCATTAAGACAAAAAACCCACCACTACAGTTCCTGGAGCAGGTGAAACCGTATCACAGCCCTTCCACTTTGGGGGGCCACACTCGCGATGTGACAACATGGCAGAGAATATATTAAGTGATTGGGGGACGTGATCATTGAACTGTTGTTAAATGTGTGAATTATTAGTGGAAAAGACCCAGCTGTAATTAGACCTCCACTGTGTACTTAGCTGGAAGAACACGTTAACTCTGCAATATGTCTCGGTTAAACATTGCACAGTTCTTACCTCATTTCTGTAAATAAGGTTTTGTGAATCTGTTTTGTATTGTGAAAAATTCATAAGATAACATTGATATTTTGATTTGTAATATTTCTAATTGGTAGATTTAATTGAAAAGTAAAATTAATTTATTTTTATATGTTCAGGGGAATTTTAAAGAAAGTCAAATCTTTTGTAGATAATTTAAAAACATCATCAGTGTGGTTTATTTTACTTAACCCACTGGTGGTTATTCTGTAACAATTTGTATAAATGGTAAATTTTGAATGTGTTGTTATTTTACCTAGATGTAAAATTCCACATGTATTAAAATGTACAAAGTTTTTGTTAATAAAATTTAATAATGTTTATAACTCCGTACCCGGCTTGTTTGGAGAGGCTGAAGGTCCTGAAGACCACCGGGGACCGCCCCCGGGCAGTTCATTCCGGAGTCTCAGGATGTGCGTCGTGTATGGAACATTGGAAGTCAGCGCAGCTTTTCTCATGAGGAAGCTCTGTGTAGAGAATCTCAAGCTCCGTGCGAAGCACACCGGCCGGCCGCGTGCTCAGAGATCTTGGGTCAGCAGCAGATGAGAGAAGCAAGTCCCACGAGCGCTGCTGCGATGCCACCGGGGAAACAGCCACGGCAGAGATGCCGGTCGACATCAGCAGAGCTCATCGGTAGACAGCCCTCCTCCTCGGTAGAGATGCAGTTCCTTGCGTCCGTGGTTAGCGCTAACTAGAGGCATTCCATGATGGAGAGATCCACATCTACTTAGTGTTTCTTGGGTCTTGGGAAGCTTCAGAATCGCCTGTGGTGCTTTTCAAAAACACACACCCAGGCTCTACTTCAGACTTAATTGAATCAGCACATACTGATCTGTGTAATTTGCTCCAAGTAATTAAGAGTTGAATGAACAAGAAAAACTGGTTCTAGGCTCTTAACTTTATTAAGGAGTGAAGTTTAGGTTCCTGGAGAGACTTTTTTATACACAAATGAAAAATAATTATCTGATTCTAGAAAGTCTCGTCTCTCCCAAGGCTAAGGATTATCATTCCTCTAAAATGACAGGTGACTCCTCCATTAACTCCTGCCTCAAATTTTAAACTCCCCAAGTAATTTCCTAACAACGAACGTATCCTTTATCTCGGCTGCTTGTTTGCGGCAGCGTCCTGGTGCCTGGTGCTCCGGGGGAGTCCTGTAGAGCCGCTGCCTGGCGACCGGCCCTGGAAGGAGGGCCGCGGGGCTGGTCACTGTGGACAGCCATCCTCCAGTCCTGGGATGTGTGATCGTGTTGTGGGCCAAGAAAAAACCGCCACCAAGTAGGAAGAGGAGAGGGCTGATCCCTGGGGATAGTTCCCCTCCCCACAACAGGCAAGAGAGTTAGGTGCCTTACAACAAAACGTAATTTTGCTTTTACACATGGGTCATGTACTTTGACTAGACAGTTCAGTGAGACAGATACCATTCATCTTAGTTTTACCTTTTGAAAATGAAACATGGGCAGCGCCGCGCCGTCTTTTTGTAGAAATTAAAGTAGGCTTTTCAAGATGAAATAGCTGTGAACTTCTATAAACATTTGGAAATCATTTTAAAAATAATTTTTGCTCTGTTAACACATCCCAAACCCAGTGATTTGCCACAAAAGAAACGTCTGTTTCAAACTTAATAGCTGAATTAGTATTATGCCCTACAGATACAGAACAGTCATCACTGAATGCACACGATTCGGTAAACACAGCAAATGTTCCCCTGGAATCTGTCTCCTCTGATGGCACCTCCTGCCCCCCATGAATCCGTGAGGGTCGCGTGTCCCTCCCAGCTGTCCCCACACTCCCCATCTCCGTCTCGCGGATCTCTCCAGCCGCACCGGGGCTGGGGTTCCGCAGCCACAGGCTGCAGGACAGACCAGGCGTCCAGTTCCACCGCAGGGTCCTTTGGACACCGTCGGGTGCTGGTAGTAGCCTGGTTTTTACATTACGGAAGTCACGTGAGCACTGTTCCAAAAATTTGAAGGCGGAAAAAGAGGAAGCCTCCTGTCATTCTCATCACCCTGCTGGCAGTTTTTATTAGAATAAATGCATATGTAACTTCCAAGTATTTTCTCTTACGAACTTTTCCTGTATAGTTGAATATACAGTATACACAAACGTGGCCTGCTTTTGTCCCTTCAGTAAAAAGTGACACGAAAGACTTCAGAAATTAAATTTTATGTTTGCTATAAACTACTGATTTTCCCGCTCACGAGTGCCATGTCCTACCGGGGGAGGTCCCGGCAGGAGCGCCGTGCACGCGGTTCACGCTCCTTTCAGGGGAGGATGGGGGGGGATTCGGGGAGGCGGGGTGGGGGGTGCGCACAACGCGGGGGGATGTGGCGTTCCCACCGTCTAGGGGAGCAGGGCGAGGCCGAGAGGGCCAGCGCTCGCCCAGCTGCTGGAGGGTGAACTGGCGCAATTGAGAACAAGGGTTTTCTGAGGCAAGTAAGGCAGGACCTGCCGGCAACGGCCTAGAACCCCTCCCGCCCCGCGTTCGCTCGGTAATGGGAGGTGAGCCGTCTGCAGGCGAGTGTGGCTCGAGCCACCCGCCCAGCTCCAGCTCCCTGCACGTCCCAGCCGAGCCTCACACTGCCCCCGTGCTCACAGCTCGGCCTGTCCCAGGCGCGACCAGAAACACACGGACCTGCGTGTGGCTGCAGCTGGATGAGAGGTGCCCTCGGCTCTGTGCGAACTCCAAGTGGCAGCCCGCCCTGCCACTCCCGTGCTTTCCCGACGGATGCGAGGGTGTCAGGGTCTTGGCCCACTGCCATCGAGGCCCTGACGGCTGGAGGGGACCAGGATGGGACTGGGGAGGAAACAGGTGAAACCCTGGTGGAACCGGGTGCTGAACTGGTTTGGAGAATTCAGAGGAGACACCTGGAGAGGAAAGGTAGGTTGGGGTCCTTCAAAGAAGGTGACTACTGAGCAGGGCAGGCCAGAAGCAGCAGGGCGTGTTTCCACCACGTGGAGGCCTTGGGGAGGGAATGAGCCCGCCGGGGCCCTGGCTCTGGGCTGGCCTACGTGCACGGTTCCCGCTTGCCCACTCCGTGGAGGGACTCGCTGGCCAGGAGACCCAGAGTCGGGTCCCCAAGTCTCTGCTCAGCTATTTCAGACGCTAGGGAAGAGCCTGTGACTGTCCTTGGACAGGGTGGAGGACTGTGCTTGTGCTGAGGGCAGGGGCTCTGGAACCGGGAAGGCGACCCTCACACTAAGGCAGGCGCGGTCACCAGGGCAGGGGAAGGGTAGGGAGGAGGACGGAGGCTGAAGACCTGACCTTGGGGAAAACCAGATTTAAAAAGCAACAGATGAAATGTCTGGAAAGGAATCTGAGGAGGAGCCGGGGAGCTCCAGGACTGACTGACACCCACCGCCTTCCCCAAAGGACAGAGGCTGCGTGCATTGGGGGTGACACACACTGGTGGCAGCGGGATCGCAGGGATGGGGCCGAGCCTCTGGGACATGGTACTAGACGCTTGGTGATGTGAGCAGGAGCAGGTCTGGTGGCGGGGCGGAGGCGTGGGAGTCAGGCGACAAGCACTAAGGGGAGTGGGTGCAAAGTCACCTGGGCTGGCAGGGTCTGACGTTCCCCAGCATCTGCCCGTGTATAAAGCCAGCGCCAGTCTCACAAGTCCGTGGTGAAATTTACACACAACAGAAATTGACATCTCACGGTTCCGGAGGCCACACATCTGAGGTTAGGGTGCCCACGTGGTTGGGGAGCACCCTGTTGCAGGTGGCAGATGGCCGACTTCTCATTGTGTCGTCACATCAGGAAGATGGCATTCAACCTCTGGCCTCCTACAAGGGCACCCGTCCCCTCCTGGGAACTCGTGCCCCAGACATAACCACCCCCCAAAGGTCCCATCTCCTGGTGCCGCCTTGGAGGTTGGAATGTCAACACATGAATCGGGTGGAGAGGGACACATTCAGATCACCGCAACTGACCCTGTGGTTTGCAGCCATAAACTCACAACATTTTAGTTTTGGAAATACCTTATGAAGTTAAGAATTAAAGCAAGAAATTCACTTTTTTGCTGATCAAGTTTTCCCTGAAATTCTAATTGAGGCGTCTGGTGTTCTGCACTTGGCCCGCTTAGCAGACAGATGAAGCGGGATGTTTTGCATCCTGGCATCACTGCCGCCTCTGTCACAACCGCCTCTCTGGTTCTCCTGGTCTCCAGGGGCGAGCACAGACAGGTGCTTTCTGCAGCTGAACTGTCTGCACATAGAAATCTCTGAGTAAAGTAAGGTGCCGTTTTCTTGCAAACCCTTTGGCTACCAGCAGAACGGGCCACAGATCGGCATCCACCATGCAGGGACGCGCCACCCTGAACTCACAAAACCCGAGCCTCTGCAGTGCGACCTCAGGGGTCCGCCGTGCAGCCAGGACTGAAGCACCCTGTCTTTGAGGGATCCCCGCCCAACCGGTGCCCCCTTTGCCCGTGAGGCTGCACTCATGTCCCTGGAGCCACCGGGAGGCCACAGCGAGGTGCCAAGAGCCCTTCTCCCAGCTGTGGCCTGGGCAGCTTTATTGTTCACCCCACTGTGACACCTTGACATCTCAGTCACAGGCATGGGACATGGGCGAGGCTCTGCTGGGCCCAGGCCTCCCAGCCGTGGGCTGGGGTGATCAGAGCAGGCAAGACCTGGGACCCCCTAACCTTCCTGCCCTGCCAGCCTCGCGGCCCTGCGGCTGCTTCTGCTTTGTGACCTGCGCTTCCTCCTTGTCAGACTGGCCTCTCCCCATCACTGCGGCCCTTACTTGGTTCGACTTTTGGAATCAAAGTCCAACCCGGGACCGGGATGAAGATGCCTCCAGCCTCAGGGCTGCACCGACACAAGGACTGGGGTGGGCCGTGTCCCCAGAGCCCCAGGGAGGGATAGGGCTGGAACCGTCTCCCCATGCTCCAGTCACCCTCCTCCCCTCCGCCTGATGTGGGGACAGTGGGGCGCACGGCTTCATCTCAGAGCAAGTGGCAGTCCCAGGGCCCTGGCAGCTGGTTGGAACTGCGCGGGTTCAGATCCTGGTGCCTCCCATGCCGCCCCAGGACAGAATCCTCCCTCCCACCGAGTGGCGACAGCCCCAGGCAACAGTGTCCACATCCAATTTTTAAATTCCAGTTTTCACATATTGTGGCCACAGAAAAAATTTCCAGCAGAGATTTCTTAAGCCACGCCTAAGGGCAAGTGGCCTAAGCGGGACCCGCACAGACACACACACCTGCCACTGCCACTGCACGGCGCCTCTCAGGACAGCTGGGAACCAGGTTGATTCGGTATAAACAAGTAGATACCTTATCTGCAATTTTATGGAATGTTTGAGTAATGACTAAAGCACTGACACAGTGTCTATCTGGCTTAGGCCATAGAAAACAGAAGAGCGACGCCACCGCGGCCACCCAAACCTTGCCAGTCGCGTCCTGTGGAACCAGGTTTCAAGTCCAACCGCGTTCCCCAAAGACAATCCAGAGACACTGCCGGGCCCTCCGCGCGCTGGGTTTGGGCTGCTTGCCGAGTCGCGAAGGCAAGAGGCCAGCGGTCACCCTTCTGCACAACAAGCCCAGTGGCCCTTCCGCCAGGTCCCTGCAGCCGTCTCTGAAGGGTGAGGGCGGCGACCTGGCGAGGCACTTTTCAGACACCGCGTTTAACCTGGCCCCAAGTGTCCCGCAGCTGGCGCAGGGGCCAGCCACTGGCGTCGGCGGCGCCAAGTCCGGGCGGGAGGGAGGCCGGGGCGGAGGCCCTTCACCTTCCCCCGCGGCTCACAGCCCCAGGACTCAGCCCCAGGCTCCCCCGGAGCCGACCGCCTGTGGCCCCCGTCGAGCGGGGAGGACGCGGGGCTCTAACTCACAAACGACCGAATCAGCTTCCGGCGCATAGACGCGGCCTGGCCCGTGGGGCCCTTGCCGCCTTCAGTCTGCACAGGACTCTCTGGGCCTCTGCCCGTTCTGGAGTCCGCCCTGCAAAGCCCGGGGCCCCACAGGGGAGGGTGTCACCGGGGCAACCTGCCTGGCACGGCCCCCTGCGACCCTGCAGGCTCGGGAGGGAGGTGGCAAAGGGAGACCAGAGGCCACGGCAATTCATTTTCAGCCCAGTATTGGGAAGCGGGATTTGTTTGGGGACCATTAATTGCGGTGGGGGGGGGAGCTCTAGAATTTAAGATGAGACTTCAAAATGCTGTTTTAACCAAACAACTAACCTTGAGCAGCGGAAGCCACCGCAGTCGCGCTGGTCTCACGTCGCAGCCTCGCGTCGGCCTCCAGACTGAATCACAGGCCCTAAAAAGGCTGAGCCCACCTGGGCGCCCTCAGGGCAGGGCCAGGCTCACCTGTGTCTTGGGGTCTCCGCCTCCCCACGGCCAGGGGGCGGGCCCAGGCGTCCCCAGCCAAACAGACAAAACTGAGGGGAATCTCTTCACCGTCCCTCCAGGGAGATGGAGACCCCAGTCCGCAGGCTTCTGGGCTCTGCTGCCCTCAGCAGTGCCCCACGCACCCGGTGGCCCGTAACACAGGGCCCAGGCCCGTGTCTGGGGGCAGCTGAAGACTTGGTCGGTGGGGACAACGGCCTCCCCCTGTGCACAAGGCATCATTTAGACTGTGCATTCAGATGTCAGGAGGAGACCTAACTGCTGAGACAAACGGCTGCGACAAGCACCCTAGACAGTGGGGACAGCGTAGACGGCGTTTCTGAAGTGCTTCAGTTCTCTACTTTCAAAGCGGTTTTGGGGATGGGATTGGTGCGTCTCAAGAAAAAGGCCTGCAGTAAGAGGCTTTTTTTAAGGTACCCAAAACCATTTACAGTGGAAAGTTTACTAAGATCTTATTCTAAAATTGGGAGGAGAGCAAGCCGCGGGCCGTGGCGCCCATGGAGGCCTGCGCAGTCCCCGCAGCAGACCCAGATGATCTGCCAACAATCTAAGCCACCTGGTCTACGGCTGGAGCCCTCCGGCCCGTGCCCCCACCCCGGCGCCCACACAGCAGCCCAGGCCCCCCAGGCCCCGGGGCTCGTGGGAGAGAAGGGAACCTGATCCCTGGCCCTGCCACCGGGTGAAACCGAGGCGACCGTCAGAAATGCGACACTGATGGCTGGAGGAGCTGGGCCCCACGTTAACAGCGACACACAGATCATCTCCTTTCATCATCGTAACAACCTACGCGGCAGCCCCGTTAAGTCTCTGTTTTTCCAGATGAGGAGTTGAGACAAAGTAAAACAGCACACTTGGCACCTGCTGTTGCCACCTGGGCGACAGCAGGAGTCTTGTGTCCCCCGCCCCCAGCCAGGCCCGGCCTCCACAGATGGACATGGCCTGCACCGTCCTGCAGGGCGTCCAATGAGGGGACACAGGCCCCGCAGGGCTCAGGCCGCAGACCACGTGCTCAGGCCGGTGACTGGAGGGAGCTTGGG
Source organism: Lepilemur ruficaudatus (assembly GCA_963574885.1). NCBI lineage: Eukaryota > Metazoa > Chordata > Mammalia > Primates > Lepilemuridae > Lepilemur > Lepilemur ruficaudatus. The sequence goes on from CAUYRT010011607.1 coordinate 11,484, forward strand.
AGAGTCCCTCCCGCCTGGGACATCCCAGGTCCACATTCAGTCAGGGCTCATGTAACAAGGACAAAAATATTTGACATGGCAGTCAGTGCCCACAGCCAACCTCTACCCTCCCTCAAATAAAAAGGGGAGAAAGTTCTGGAAGGAAAAGGGAAGAGCCGAGTCACTGGGCTGGTTGTTGTGAGCAAGGCACCGGCACAGCAGCCCAGAGCAGGCACCTGCAGAGCTGGGGGTGACATGGGCGGTGTCTCCCCAGGGGACCTGGAAGGCAGCGGGTATGTGGCTTTGGTACCACCCGCGTTCACTGCCTCCCCCTGGAGACTCCCTCGCTTTCCCAGCACGGCCTGGGGTGGCTGCTGTCACCTGCTTCTGAGCTGGGCGCTGTTCTGGAACCCACACAAGTCCTTCTGCCCAGGCCGGCCCCTGGTCCAGCTTCAGCCCAGCTCCCCAGCTCCCGGAGTCCCCAGGAGAGGGGACACCTCGGGGAACGGGCTCCCTCCTGGAGGCAGAGACAGGCAGTGGAAACCAGGCCGGAGCCTCATCTGTAGGTACGAGGACGACACAGGCAGGTCGAGGGTTCCGTCGCAGGTCGCATTTCCTACCTGAAAGCCCAGAAGCTTGTGGTGGGATTCTGGGGGCGCATGACAGAGAAACCTGGTTCAAGGTGCACAGGTAAACAGGCTACCTATTGGCAGGAGGCTCAGCATGTCACAGGCTGCACAGGAGACAGGACTGAGGCTGGGCTCAGGGACAGGAGGGCCAGGACCGTCTCTTCCCCTTGTCCCTCTCAGGGTACCAGTTTTATTCTCGGTGCTCCACCACCCACATGGCCAGCAGTGAATGCGGTCACCACCTCCTGGCCCCACCAGCCCCAGGACAGAAGTTCCGGGGAAGAAGCTGCTGCCCTGGTGCCGTCCTGTGACTGGCTCAGCTTTGCGTGTTGTTAGGGAGAGGGTGGCGAGCGCTGCTGGGGCCATGACAGTGCCAGCCCGTCCCCTCTCGCCTCCCGGCCAGGCAGGTGCTGGAGCTGCCGCTCGGTGACTCAGGCAGTCCAGTGACCACCCGGAGACCAGCGAGACAGCGGCTGGTGCAGGTTGAATAGCCCGAATCTGAAAATCCCATCCAAGATGCTCCATGATCCAAAACCTTTTGAGTTGCCAACATGACACCACAAGCGGAAAATTCCACACCTGGCACCTTTGCTTTCTGATGGTTCAATGTACATGAACTTTGTTTCATGCACAAAATTATAAAAAATACTGTATTAAATTACCTTCTTCCTATAAGGTACACATGAAACCTCACAAATTTCATGGTTAGACTGAGGTTCCCACCCCAGGATATCTTATTAAGTATATGCAAATATTCCCAATCGGAGAACAACCAAAATCTGAAACACTCCTGGTCTCAAGCATTTCAGATAAGGGCTATTCGACCTGTAAATCTGCTCTTTTGTCAGTTTTCAGTTGCTCCTTTTGGAACCAGGGAGCTCGGCCTACTACACTCAGGCAGCCCGTCAGCTCCCGCCAGTGTCATCCGAGGGCCCGGGGCTCACCTGGCCCCACGTCCCCTTCCGTGGACAGACGCTCACACTGCAGAGCGGTGACCTCTGCCACCCAAACCTTCCTCCCAGAAACTAACCTCATTGCAATCTTCAGAGAACAAGGACATCTTTACAGACGCTTTGTCAGATCACTTCCCTTCAATGTGCTCTGGTTGTCTTCACGTTTTTCAAGTCTAAGCTGCACGTATCCAACTACTTCCAAGCCCTAAGAAAAGTGACAGAAGATTTAAGAAGGGACACTTCGCTGATGGGGACAGTTCAGACACAACGTGAAAGACTTCCGCAGGAATAGTACAAAATAGTGATTTTTTAACGCAGGTATTAAAAAAGAGGCTCCAATTTCATCAGTTCCTAGCTGCATGTTCTCTGGAAATTCTATCAGTTGGGAACGTATTTCTACCAAGCAGCCCAAACTTAGAGTTTACTACCGCATGTCCTTGTTCATTTAGACTTTTTTTCCTAAATACGTTTAACCAGTTAAGATAATCTCGCATCGCTCCTAGCCAGCGCCATACCAAGCTGGGGTTTTCCTCCCCAAGCAACTTCGTCCTGCTGCTCAGCCTCCCATGACGACACTAACGGCTGAGTTCTTTGGTCATGGATTTTAGAGACACGCATTAAGCTCGAATTCTTCCACATCAGTCCGCTTATGTGTCTCCCTCAAAAACACACAACTGCCCGATTGTTCCCACGCACACTTTGTTCCCCAGAAGGTAACCTTGGCCGTGATGAGGGGTAACCTGCAAAATACCCAGATCCCCTTCCCCCCACACAGTGTGCATTTAAACAACAGAGCACAACATTTATCATTTATTTTTTTTTTTTACTAAGGCACATGACGTATAGAAATACTGAGGTACAAAATGCAAATTTCTGCGTAAGATTTTTAAAATACTCATTTTGGAAGATGAAGGTGGACATCATCTTCCAGAATATTCAGCTCTTAGCTTGTTTCTTCTTTTGGACCAGTTCAACCAGCAACTTGTACCTCGCGATACAGTCTTCCTGTGGGGAGAGAAAGACAGAGGTGAGGAGAGTTGCTTCCGCAAGCCGGTGCCTGTGTGCTGGCTTGGGCCCGGTGCTGACGAAGAGGGCTCGTGTCCAGTCCCTTCACCCAGAACCTCCTGGAATTGCCTGGGCGAGCCCAGCTGGGCAGGAGGCAGACCTGGCTAGACAGGTGCGAGGCAGCCTGTGGTGGCCGGGCACTGATCCCGCAGCGTTCAGTGGGCAGCGTTCGGGAGGCATGTCATCGTCACTGACGACCCTGACTGTCACCATGTTAGCATCTCACTGTCTCCTCACAACGTGCCTCTTCAGAAAAACCAGGAACCTGCGGCCCAGCAGCCACAGGACTCTTCTCACCCGGGCCTGCCTCTCCCAAGGGCCGCCGGGACCCTCCTGCGGTGGCCGGTGCTGCGAGCACCCTGCCCTGACCCGCACAGCCGCCTCACTGGCTACGGGACCACTCACTCTGGGTCTCGGCTGCCGGGAGCTGTCACACGTGGGTTGGGACTCGGGACTCAGGCTGAAGCAGAGGTGGGTGGTGGCGGGCAGGGGCCTCCTTATTCTCATGTTGATCACAAGGTACTTTTCAGAATCCTTTCTGTTTCTCTTTGGAAAATACTAGCTCTGTGGTACCCTAAACCTTTGCTGACTTAGCTCCAGAGCAAAGTGACTTCAGCTCTAGGGCGGGTGACTTTACCAGCTGCCTTGGTTAGGGCAGGGATGTTCCTCTCTTCCTAGGACCTCAGCAGATCAGGAGCATCTGCTAGCCAGTGCCTCTTCCGCCTTCCCGAAGACCCCCGTGCCTAAGGCCTCTAACAATCCTAGCCTGCCTTAGTAGCTGTGCCGTCCCAGCGGCACAGTCACGGAACCGATGTGGCCAGACCTGCACACAACCCTCAGAGGTCTGAGCGCTGAGCAGCGGGCTCCTGAGGCTCCGCAGGTCCAGGCAGGAGCGGCCGGCCCTGGGCCTGCGATAGTCGTGGCCTAAAGGGAGCACCTGAAAATGGGAATACTTCCAACCCCCAAGGCCATGACTGTCCCGGTGTTCTGTCCTCAGGAATCCACTGCTCCAGCGCCTTCCTTTCTAGCCAATGTCCATGGGTCACACATGCAAATGCCTGTGTCCTGACAGATGCTAGAGAAAGTCAGGAAAAATAATTCCTTCTGGCAAACCAGTCGGAGAGGCTGGGAGGAGAATCTGTGCTTCCCAAATAGATCCACGGCTAATGGTTTATTTTTCTCCCCAGGAACTCTCAACTTTCATCATTTTAGAGTAGGTGACAGATAACTAGACCAGTACACTCAGGGACATGCATGGCCACGAGCTAGATTTTCCAACACAGAATTTCAATTAAAAAAAATAAGAATGCAAATGAGCATCAGTGTGCCCAGAGGCTCCGGCGTGATAGGCACAGAAGGCAGGAGAGATTGGTTCTTTTGATTTCTCACGGTTCCTGGTGCCTCAGACTACGCATGCAGCCACGAAGAGAGCAGCCCCGGGAGACGGTTTGTGTCACGAAAGCCCTGAGTTGAAAAGATCACACCCTGAAGCTCTACAGCTCCCCACTGCCAGATCACAAGGCAGAGGGACTGCCTGGGTGGGGGTGGGTACAGCCATCTTTCCTCCTCTGTTTTCTTTTTTTTAAGAGACAGGGTCTCCCTCTGTCACCCAGGCTAGGGTACAGTGGCTTGATCACGGCTCATGCAACCCCTAACTCCTCGGCTTAAGTGATTTTCCCACCTCAGCCTCTCAAGTCGTTGGCACTATAGGTGTGTGCCACTGCGCCCAGCTAATTTTTAAATTTTTTGTAGAGACAGGGGTCTCACTATGATGCCCAGGCTGGTCTTGAACTCCTGGCCTCAAGCGATCCTCCCACCTCGATCTCCCAAAGTACTGGGATTACAGGCGGAGCCACGACGCCCTGCCTCTCTGAGTTTTTATTTGAGAATGATCTACGGATGTATTTTAGCAGGTACTAAGAGCTATGAACAGGGAGAAAAGTCAATTACAAACGGCCAAGGTTACAGAAGGTAAGCAGACTCCTAAATGTCGCCCTCACACTTGACCCCACCCAAAAATACTGCCTGGGAGCCCCTGGGCAACTGGGTGCTAAGCCTGAGTCCTAATTCGTTTACGTGCAGAACTGAGGGGAATCTGAACATCGCCTCCCCCAGCCAGCCCCCTGCTTGCAGACTTGTCACAAAGCAAGAGGACCCTGTGGTTTTATGACACCCTTCTCAGCCTGGAAAAGGGAGCTTACACCCCAACAGGGAGCCGGCTGCCTTCCCCAGGAGGAGGAGGAGGAGGAGGAGGAGGCTGAGCCGGGCATCCTCACACCGTGCCCTGAGCCAGACCCATTCTGGAGAAGGTTGGCAGGTGGCTGTGCGTGGCCTGGATAATGACTACACTCAGAGCCTTGACCTCATTTACATGCATGGATCAACTGAGTGCACGGAATCACGTGCTCTACGGGGGAAATGAGCCACAAGGGGCCTGGGAGAAGCGATTGCGAAGACGCCGCGGGTTCACCCACCTTGCTCTTAGACGGGACACATTTGGCTATTTTGTCCCAGCGGTCAGAGGAGCCCTTTGGGTACTGCTGTAACGCCAGCTCCAGAAGCTTCTGTTGGCTCTGAGTCCACGGCTCCTCGGCAGCGCGAGTCCTCCCTCTCTCGCGGCTGTCCTCGTCGCTGGACCCACTGTGCTCCGCGGCGCCGAAGTCCTGCTGCCGCCTCCCCCGGCTCCGCTCCTCCGGCTCCGCCCTCGCCCCCGCCTCCCGCGGCCGGGCCGCCTTCCGCCGCCGAGGCCGGCTTTCCGGGGCAGCCGCGTCCGGCTCCGAGCCCCCGTCCTGCTCCTCCAGCGCCCCCTCTGCCTCCTCTCGCTGGGTGATGATGTCGTCTGGCAGGGCCGGGGCCGAGCTCGCGGGCCGGGCGCTCTGCACCGTGGACCTGAGTTCCGAGAGCCTGACCATTCCTAGGGAACAGGGCCGCGCAGAGAGCGCAGGTGAATTCGGGTGACAGTGACCGCACACCAGGCAGCGTGCTAGGCGTTAGTTAATTTCATTTTCACACTGCTTTAGAAAGATAGGTATCATTACCCTGATTTTACAGATGAGGAAAAGAGGTCTCAGAAAGCAGTACAGGTGGGATTTGAAACTAGCTCTGGGTGATCCCAAGTCTTTGTCCTTTTCACTACTTTGAGGACAATGGGTAGACGCAGATTCAAGTTGTGGCCAAAGACTGCAAGAGTCTCTTTGGTCAAGCCTCACACTGTGCCTCTGGCAGGTAGCTGTATGAGCAAATTATACCAGTAGCGACAATAAAGCTTTTTTTTTTTTTTTTTTTTTTGAGACAGAGTCTCATTCTTTTGCCTGGGCTAGAGTGAGTGCTGTGGCGTCAGCCTAGCTCACAGCAACCTCAAACTCTTGGGCTCAAGTGATCCTCCTGCCTCAGCCTCCCAAGTAGCTGGGACTACAGGCATGCACCACCATGCCCGGCTAATTTTTCCTATTTTTAGTAGAGACGGGTCTTGCTCTTGCTCTGGCTGGTCTCGAATTCCTGTCCTCGAGCGATCCTCCCGCCTCGGCCTCCCAGAGAGCTGGGATTACAGGTGGGAGCCACCGCACTTGGCCTTACAATAAAGTTTTAAACATGGAAAGGAAAATTTTACTAAAAAGTTTTAACCTTTTAATAGGACAGAATAGCTGACAGAGTGTTGAAATTCTCAATGTATCAGGAGGATAAAAGGACAAAGGATACAGACAACTCACAAAGGAAGAAATACAAATATAGCTGATGAATAGTAGAAAATGGAAATGAGGACCCATCACCTTCAGCGATTGCCCTGGCTAAGGCTGGAAAGTGTGACTGTACCTGCTCCTGGCACTGGTGCAGAGAGACGGCGCATGTGTACACGGGCAGTGGGGCGGCTACGGGCCAGCCCAGGGCTGTGCAGCACAACCTCCTACGATACTATTAACCACTGGGACACCACTGAAGAACTAAGTTTTCAACTGTATTTAATTTTAATTAACTTGAACTTTAATTTTAATCTAAATAGCCATGTGTGGCTATTAGCACAGTTTTAGCCTTTCTGGAGGACAATCTGTCAAATGTAGGCGAACCTTAAAAATATATTTACTTGTGACTCTGTATTTTTAATTAGAGGAAGTTCTCCCAAGGAATAATTACAGATGTTATATGAAAATTTAGCTACAAAGAGATGGCATTTTATTTATTTCACTTTTTGAAGTAGTTTCCTTTTTTTTTTACTAGTTTTAATTTTAAAATAATTCTTTGCATAACATAAAATTTAAACAGTGCAAAAGAGAATACAGTGGACAATCTCTCTTCCCAATGCCCTTCCTCAGAGGCGACAGTGAATCCGTGTGAGCGGGTGGGTGTGGAGTGTTCAGAGACGTGATGAGTCACGTACACACGGTATAGCTGTATCTGCCCCTCCTTTCTTATGGTAGTGGCAGCATCCTCTCTGGGGACTGTTCTGAATTAGCTCACATAGAGTCACAATGCTTTTAGTGACTGTGTAATAATCCACTGAATGGATATGTCATAACTAGTTTAAATAGTTCCCGGTCCCAGATTTATGCTGTTACAAACAGGCAGCATTCCATACTCGTGACCTCCATACTTTCTAGATTATGTACCCCATCCATAAAACATTTTTTGAATGTACAACTCTAATATATACGTATTTACTTAGTCATGAATTATATCCACTCTAATGCATTATTTAATTATAAAATACATGTGAAAAAGAAAATCAAGTTAAAAATGAAAAATAATAATCTAAAAAATCAAGTGAATCAAAACATTTTCATTAAAATATTAATATTAGAAACAAGGAGACTGAAAAATTGTTTAATATTAGGTAAAATACTAAATTAAAGGGCTAGCTCCAAATTCAGTTTATTCTGCCATCTGATTTTTAATGGCCACCATAGCTGAACAGACAACTCACAAAGCTACATAGATCCAAGTGTAGCATACTGCTGGCTGTGCTCACTAAACTCTGGCATTCATTTTACAGCACAAATTATAAAAACTTTTTCATAAAAATATTCCTGAAACCAATCAATTGTTCTTACAAACTAAATGGAAAATGTTATGCTTTTATATTTTTATCAGATTAGTTCATTTTGTTTGAAAGATCTACAGGTTAAAATTGTATCTTCAACATTTTTTAATCTGTAGAAATAAGGGTTTCTAGAAGTCACATCGTTTTGGCTGCAGAATAATACACATAATAAAGGAAACACTTTCAAGTATCTATTTTCAAAATGTTCCTTCTACAGCATAAGGATCTTTCAAAACAATTACTTTCATATACATTGTTAAAAACTCTATTTTGTAGAAACATTTTAATATCTGTCAGCAAATTGAGAACTTTTTTTGGTAAAAGACAAATGTGAAATTGACCATCTTTTTAAAATTCCCTTTTTTTTTTTCTTATGAGACAGGGTCTGGCTCTGTTGCCCCAGGTAGAGTGCAGTGGTGTCACTGTAGCTCACTGCAACCTCAAACTCCTAGGATCAAGCGATCCTCCTGCCTCAGCCTCCAGAGTAGCTAGGACTACAGGCCTGTGCCACTGCGCCTGGTTACTTTTTCTATTTTTTTGTAGAGATGAGGTCTTGCTATTGCCCAAGATGGTGTTTTTTTTTTTTTTTTTTAATTATCATTATTTAAAAAAATGATATGGGGTCTCACTATGTTGCATAGGCTGGTCGCAAACTCCTGGGCTCAAGGGAGAAGCCCCAGCCTCCCTAGTAGCTGGGATTACAGGTGTACGCCACCACACCTGGCTCTGAAATTGATGATCTTTAAATTCAACAACTTTTTAAAGTACTGTGTCAACATAGTAAGAAGCCTCTGTGTGATATAAAATATTCCCATCCCTGCCCTCCATCTTATTAAAAAGTGTCACTGTGATGCTATGGTTATCTGTAAATCCACTCGGCCGGGTATTTTGTTACGATTATGTTCAAAGTGAAAGATGAGTGATGCGGCCACCACCACCTTGTCAGCACCGTGGAATTCCCACTTTTCCTTCAGGAAACATCAGGAGCCACAGGTAACGTGTACCCTCTGACAATGTCACAGTGCGGGTGCTGGCATAGTCTGTATATTAACTATGAGAAAGCTGAATTCCTCTCACAAAATGTTTTAAGATAAAAGTAAAAATGAGTAGAAATTCTAATATAGTGTTACTTTATTCCAAAGGATAATCTTGTATACCTTCACTTTTGAGACAACTACTTCATAACAATAAAAAAAATGGAAAGAACCAAAATGTCCAATAGTAGTGATTTGTTAAATAAACGATGTCATTTGTATCATGGACTACTTTTTCCCTCTCTGTCTGTGAGACACCGACCCTGGGTCTGCTGAAAGCTGCTTCTGGTGCCACTGACAGTAATGTGCATACACCTTCACCCAGCCAGGTGACACCTCAGGGAGACCCCCAAATGTTCAACTCCTCATTTCCTTTTGTCTCCACCAAACTTCTTACTCCCTCGACCAATGCTCCAGGAAGATCCGTGTCAGTGCGTTACTCTGAGCCGCCCTGCCTTTTCAATAATACGTTTTTGGAGAACGTCTTGGAGGCAGGCTTCTCTGACACAATATCCCACTGCTATCTCTGCCTCCAGGCCCAAATAACTTGACTAGCAGAAAAAGAAATCTGGAAATGTCCTCTTTCCTAAAGCCTGGAGAACTCCAAGTTGAATCCTTTCTGGGATGACTTTTTTTTTTAAATAGCACTTTAAAAAAATATTTTTCATTTTTTAGAGACAGGTCTTATTATATTGCCCAGGCTGGTCTCAAACTCCTGGGCTCAAGTGATCCTCCTGCCTCAGTCTCCTAAGTAGCTGGGATTATAGGTGCCTGGCTGGGATGACTTTTTGAGATCTCTGGGTTTGCTAATCCCTGGCTTGTTCGAGTGTATTATTCCCCCTGGCACCTGTATTTGAGTTAGGCTGGAAGATTTAGGAGGCATTGTCTTACTTCCTGGTTCCAAGCAAACAGTATGGAGACCCTAACAAAATTCCAGTTAATCTTGGAGGAAACGGATTTTGAAAAACATAAATTCCTGGGAAAGCTGTTATCTATCTTGAAGGGGAGCTCTGCACGTGCGGGCTGGTGGGGCGGGTGGTATGGGGAGCTGAGGGCATGAGGCATCCGTGTGGTGCGCAGACTGGCTTTCTCCTGCGTTCCCCTTCTTCACACGTACTAGAGAAGATTTCTACAACTCTTATTATTAAATACATCTTAGCACCAACTCTATGTGCAGGGCTGGATTGGCTTGTTGGTGCCAGTAGTTCAACCCCTTTTAGAGATATGAGTTCACTGGGCAAAATTACCACATCCTTGTATCTAAAGAAGTTATCATAAAAAGGGATTTATTTGGAAGACACCACTGTAGATTAATGAGATAAAATGGGTGCTAACTCACCTGGGGAGCAGGTAACTGAATCCTTCAGTTGCTTGGCTTTGGTTGTCACCTGTTTCAAAACATAAAAACAAAAATCTTACTTTCCATGTATCTGTTGTAGCTTGAGTGCCCTATTTCATGCAAGGTCTATGAGAATGGACAGAGTTCACTGAATCTTAGGCCTGAAGGACCTCAGTCATCAGTCCAATCCATTAATTTGACCAATAAGGAAACTGAGGCCCAGAGAGACTCAATGCCTTGCTCCAAAACACCCATCCACTCAGCAGCAGAGCCAGAACAAGAACTCGGATCCGCTGAGTACTTCTAGTTCAGGACAGTTCCATTGTACTAGGCTGCCTTGAAAATATACTAGTTTCAAAATCACTGTACAAACACATCATTTATGTTAAAGTTAGAAATTCTAGAAATTGAGTATCTTTCTTTGCTGGAGAAGATTAGACTAGTAAGTATTATAATCAGTGGGGAAAATGGCATTTATGCTAATGATGTTACAGTATAAATGTCTTTCTTTCCTTTGTATCCTAGAAAGAAACCCTAAGAGCGCATCAGATTGACGCTAGGGAAGGAATCTTTTGGTACAGTGGGGCAGCTGGAATCAAGACCCACGATACATTTACGTATATGAACGTCGATCCACAGAAATAAATAATTTTATTTGGTGGTAATTCTTTTTTCTTTATATAAATAGTATCATATTGTATGTCTCATGCTATAGCTTGCTTTTTTTCATTTAACAATGTCTTACAGATGTATATGTAGGTTTCCCTTTTAAAAATAAAGATAAAATTTACAGAGTGTAATGTAGACTTTAAAGGTACAACCTGACGAGTTCTGACCAAAAAAAAAAAAAAAAAATAGACCAATGTAACCAATATCTCAAACTATAGAACATTCCTATCACTCCAGAAAGTTCCCTTGTGCCCCTAACTCAATCTCTACCCTGCCACAACCACTGTTCCAATCAATATATTTTTAAAAATATGGGGTCAAAGTTAATTGATAATTTTTTTCAAATGAATACTTAATTGCCCCAATGCATTTATCAAACGAGTCATCCTTTCTTCACTTATTTAAAGTATTAACTTTATTAAAGGTATGTTCCAGTGTGTGCATGGGTTATTTTTCTATACTTTTCTACCCCAGCAATCCATGTATATTCTTGAACCAACACTTCAATGCTCTAATGAAATTTGAAAGCAAACCTCAGAAAGCATGATCACTAGGAGCTTAGAGTTGTGTAGACCTGGTATTCAGTCTTGGTTCTACCTCTAAGTTTTTAGTTAAATAAACTAGAGCAATTTTCTATCCTTTCTCTGTCTCATGTATTACCCTCTGTAATATGTGAATAATACTAGTACCACTAGCCTCTTAGGGATGTTTTAAGTTTGAAATAAGCTCTTAGCATGATACTTGGGATAGATCATTTGTTTTCCACTCATACAAAGTGCAGAATTGAAGACAACATTTTAAAGCTGCTTAGAAACACTCTTTAATTTCATTTCCAACTTTCATCTCTCTCTACAGATGACCTTTGCTTCCTATTTAATGACAACAAATTGAAGTCATCCAACATGAGCTTCTGTGATTTCCAAATTTCTCAACTCAAAAATCTGATTGCACCCCCATATATGCACCCCTTCTTTTATCCTGATGCAAAGAAAGAAACTATATTCCTTCCTCTAGAGGCAAGATCTGCCACTTGAATTCTCACAGAACTATGCTCCATTAATTAATTTGCTTTGCTCTCACCTTCAAATTCTCTCTGTCCATCAGCTACAGCCTATAAACCGCCAAACTTGGGTCAAGTGGTCTCTGCCTCTAAAAGACTATTTCCCCCTTGATCTTATCTTTTCCTTTTTTAAAATTTAAAAAAAAATTTTTTTGCTTGTGATTCTTCCAAGCAATGATCTTATCTTTTCTATTCTGCTTGGCTTTTGTATCTTCTAGTTCTCCTCTTTCTCTGAACGTTCCTTCACTGGCCCTCCTATATACTCCTTGATCTTGTCCTCTGACATAGTGTTCCTCCACATTCTGTCCTTGTCATTCATGTTCTTTCCATTTTCTCCTTTTGGTGTCTCATCCCAACAATACCTTAGACAAGAAAGGATTAGCCTACGTCTCTGGCCCTGACCTCTACCTTGGCATGCCAGTCTCACAGAAATTGACCACATGAACCATGGATCCTCAGATCCGAAAAGCACTTCATCTGTATAATAAACTTAATATGTAACAGGCATTGCACACATTTCTAAAAAAATATCTGTGTGCATGTGTATACATATTCCTCACAGCAGCTGTATCAGGTAGGTGTATAATTATTATCCCCATTTTACAGAATCTGAGGCCCAGAGAGAATAAATAATAATATGTCCAAGGTTAAAAGGAAAAGCTGAACCCAGCACGCAGAGCTCTAAAACCTTTGCTCTCAATCACTATAATCACCACCTTTCGAATCCAAATCTCTCATTTTATAGAAGAAGAAACAGGCAAGTGCCCTTTCTGCTACACTACGGGGCTTTCCTCTTTAACTGCCACTAAATATCTTACTTAGAGGTCCACTAGAGTTCCTCAAACTAAACTAAACTCATCAACTTCTCTCCTAAAACAGCTTCTTTCCTTTTCCTCCTTTTCTAAATAGTACTATCACCCCCGTCACTCAGGCTTAAAACCTAAGAGTCAGTTTCTGGACTTTCTCCTCCCTCCCCAAGCTGCTGCCAAGTTCTTCACACCATCAATCCCACTGTTCCCTCCTGGCCCGCACCTCCACCACCTATATCAGTCCTTCATTCTCACCTCACTCAGATAATACAACAGCCTTCTAACGGGTCCCTAAATTGCTTATTAATACTTCTTACAGAATGATGTTCCCAAGGCAGAGCTCTGATCAAATCTCTTTGATGGATTTTCATTGTCGTTTTCCTGACTGATTAAAAAAATAACTCAGTTATGGTTATTTACCCCTGCTAGAAGGTTACACAGTGTATTATATAGCATGTAGTATGTTATATAATGCTTAATAAAAATACAATGAAAAAGAAAGAAAAAGAGAACCCCAAAATAAACCCATGATTTACAGCCAACTGATTTTCAACAAAAGCACTAAAAATATATACTGAGGAAAAACAATCTTTTTGATAAATTGTGCTGGAAAGCTAGATATCCATATATAGAAAAATGAAACCAGACCCCTATCTTTCCTCATATACAAAAAAACAAATCAAAATCAATTAAAGACTTCAATGTAAGACCTGAAACTATGAAATGACTAGAAGAAACCATTGGAGAAACACTTCAGGACATTGGTTTGGGCAAATAATTTTTGGGGTGAGACCTCAAAAGCATAGGCAACAAAAGCAAAAACAGATTACTGGGATTATATCAACTAAAAAGTTTCTGTATAGCAAATAAGACAATCAACAGAATAGAGACAACCTATAGAGAGGGAGAAAATATTTGCATCCATCTGACATGGGATTAATAATCACAATATATAAGGAACTCAAACAACTCAGTAGAAAAAACCAAATAACCCAATCAAAAAATGGGTGAATGGCCGAGCGCGGTGGCTCACATCTATGATCCTGGCACTCTGGGAAGCCGAGGTGGGCTGATCGCTCTCAAGGTCAGGAGTTCGAAACCAGCCTGAGCAAGAGCAAAACCCTGTCTCTACTAAAAATAGAAATAAATTAATTGGCCAGCTAAAAATACATAGAAAAATTAGCTGGGCATGGTGGCGCATGTCTGTAGTCCCCGCTACTGAGGAGGCTGAGGCAGAAGGATCACTTGAGCCCAGGAGTTTGAGGTTGCTGTGAGCTAGGCTGACGTCACAGCACTGTAGCCCGGGCAACAGAGTGAGACTCGGTCTCAAAAAAATAAAAAAAAATAAAAAAACATGGGTGAATGGTCTGAAAAGACATTTCTCAAAAGAAGACATACAAATGGCCAACAGGTATATGAAAAAATGTTTAACATCAGTAGTCATCCAAGAAATGAGAATCAAAACTATAATGAGATGTCATTCTGCCCCAGTTTAAAAGGTTATTATTTAAAAAAATGGTAACAAGGATGCAGAGAAAGGGGGAACACTAGTACACTGTTGGTAGGAACATAAATTAGTACAGCCATTATGGAAAACATATGGAGGTTCATCAAAAAACTAAAAATAGATCTACCACAAGATCTAGCAATCCCACTGCTGGGTGTATACCAGATGAAAGGAAATCAGAATATTAAAGAGATATCTGCATGCCTATGTTTATTACAGCACTAGTTACGAAAGCCAAAATATGAAATCAATTTTAGTATCCATCAACGAATGAATAAAGAAAATGTGATCTATACACAAAATAGAACACTATTCAGCCATAAAAAGAATGAAATCCTGTAATTTGCAGCAATATGGATGGAGCTGGAGGTCATTATGTCAACTGAAATAAGCCAGGCACAGAAAGATAAATATTGCATGTCTTACTCGTATGTGGGAGCTAAAAAAGTGGATCTTCTGGAGGTAGAAAGTAGAATGACGGATACCAGAGGTTGAGAAGTGGTGGGGGCAGGGAGAGGTGATGAAGAGAGGTTGGTTAATGGGTACAAAAATAGAGCTAGAAGGAAAGAAAAAGTTCTAGGGTTCAATGGCACAGCAGGGTGACTACAGCTAACAATAATTTATTGTGTATTTCAAAACAGCTGGAAAAAAAGATTTGAAATGTTCTCAACACAAAGAAATGATAAATGTTCGGGGTGACGGATATCCTAATTACACTGATTTAATCATTACCCATTGTATGCTTGTACCAAAATATCACATGTACCCCATAAATATGTATAATTATTATATACCAATATAACATGTACATAAAAAACAAATAATAAGAATTAAAAACACAAATAGTTTGCCTACTATTAAAGAAATGAAATCTGTGATTAAAAACCTCCCTCAGAGGAAATACCAGCCACTGTTTTACAGGTGAGTTCTACCAAATTCTCAAGAAACCAATCTCACCCAAACACTTGCAGAGCACAACCCCTGACTTCAAAATGGACAGATTCCAAGAAATTATTAAAATTTAATCAAGAGGAAACAGAAAGTCTGAGGTGACTTATAATAGGCTAAAAACAAATGAATTAGTAATTAAAAATCATCCCATATAGAGAAGCCCAGATGCCCAGATGGCTTCACTGGTAAATTCTATCAAATATTTAGAGAAGGTGTAATGGCAATCCTTCACAAACTTTCAGAAAATAGAGGAGGAACACTTCCCCACTCATTCTGTGAGGCTAATACTACCCTGATACTAAAACCAAAGACATCGCAAGAAAACTATAGATCATTTACCCTCACGAACACAGAAATAAAAATCTATAATAAAATATTAGCTAACCAAATCCAGCACCATATAAAAAAGTATACGACATGATCAAGTGGGAATGCAAGGTTGGTTTAACATCTGAGACTGGGTAATTTATAAACACCAGAGATTTATTTCTTATAGTTCTGAAGGCTGAGAAGTCCAAGGTCAAGCAACCTGCTTCTGGTGAGCGCCTTCTTGCTGCATCATCCCATGGTGGAACATGGGCAAGAGAGCATGCATGAGGGACAGGGAAGGGAAGGGCACCAAACTCATTCTTTCATCAGGAACCCACTCCCATGATAACTGACTGGCTCCCTCATTAATCCATTCGTGAGGACAGAGCCCTTGTGACCTAATCGCCTCTCAAAGGTCCCACCTCTCAACACTGTTTCTTTGGAGATTAGATTTCCAACACATGAACTTTGGGGGACACATTCAAACCATAGCACTCATTCTTTTTAAATTTTTTTATTTAAAATAATTATTGATGTACAGAAATTTAAAAAAACAATCCTAAAATTGATATGGAATTACAAATTACCCTGAAAATCCAAAACAATATTGAGAAAGAAGAACAAAGCTAGAGGAATCACATTTCCTGATTTCAAAGTATTTTACAAAGCTAATATAATTTAAATCCTATGGTACTGACATAAACACAGATGTGTAGACCAATGGAACAGAATAGAGAACCCAGAAATAAACCCATACATATACAGTCAGCTAATCTTTGAAAAGGGTGCTAAAAATGCACATGGGGTAAGCATAGTCTCTTCAAACAAATAGTGCTTGGAAAACTGGATATTCACATACGAAACAATGAAATTGGACCCTTACACTATACACAAAAAAAATTTTTAAAGAATTAAAGACTTAAATGTAAGTCCTGGAACCATAAAATGCCTAGAAGAAAATATAGGGAAGAGCTTCATGACATTGGACTTCACAGTGATTTCTTGGATTACGTCACCAAAAGCACAAGCAACAAAAGCAAAATAGAGAAGTGGGACTATATCAAGCTAAAAGGCTTTTTGCACAGCAAAGAAAAAAATTAAAAGAGTGAAGAGTCAAACCAAGGATTAGGAGAGAATATTTGCAAACCATTTATCTGATAAGGCATTTATACCCAAAATATGTAAGGAACTCTTACAATTCAAGAGTGAAAAAAAACAAAAACAAAAACAAAAACCTGATTTAAAAATGGACAAAAGACTTGTATAGACATTTCACCAAAGAAGACATAGAAATGTCCAGTGGGTATATGAAAAGATGCTCAACATCACTAATCATTAGTGAATTGCACATCAAACCCATAATAAGCCATTATTTAAAAAAAAAAACAAAAATCAGTGTAGGCGATTTAGAGAAATCGGAACCCTTGTACACTGTTGGTGCGAATATGGAATGGTGCAGTTGTTATGGAAAATGATATGACATTTCCTCTAAAAAGGAAAAACAGAAATTTTGTATGATCTGTCAGTTCTGCTTCTGGATATATATCCAAAAGAAGTGAAATCAGAATCTCAAAGAGGTATCAGCACTCTCATGTTCATTGCAGTATTGCTCACAAAAGCCAAACTGTGGAAACAACCTAAATGTCCATCAGTGGATGAATAAAGAAAATGTGGTATATACATGCAATAAAATATTATCCATTCATAAAAAAGAAGGAAACCCTGCCATATGTGACATCATGGATGAACCTTGAGAACGTTGTGCTAAGTGAAATAAGCCAGTCACATAAAGACAAATACTACGTGATTCTAATTTTATGAAATATCTAAAATAGAAGCAAAATAGAATGGTGGTTGCCAGGGGCTGAAAGGAGGGGGAAATGGAGAATTGCTGTTCAACGGATATAAAGTTTTGGTTATACAAGATGCACAGAGATCTGCTGTACAAAAATGTGCTTACAGTTAACAGTACATTTAAAAATTTTAAAGCGCAGTGGCTCACGCCTGTAATCCTAGCACTCTGGGAGGCTGAGGCGGGCAGATCGTTTGAGCTCAGGAGTTTGAGACCAGCCTGAGCAAGAGGGAGACCCCGTCTCTACTAAAAACAGAAAGAAATTAGCTGCACAACTAAAAATAGATAGAAAAAATTAGCCGGGCATGGTGGTGCATGCCTGTAGTCCCAGCTACTCGGGAGGCTGAGGCAGGAGAATTGCTTGAGCCCAGGAGTGTGAGGTTGCTGTGAGCTAGGCTGACGCCACGGCACTCACTCTAGCCCAGGCAACAGAGTGAGATTCTGTCTCAAAAAAAAAAAAAAAAAGTCTAATGATAAAAATCTCTAGACAAATTTAAAGTGTTTTTCATATACATAGCAATAAAGCAGAATTAAGTAG
>CAUYRT010011609.1:0-20292 GCA_963574885.1 Lepilemur ruficaudatus
TTTTTTTTTTTTGAGACAGAGTCTCACTCTGTTGCCCGGGCTAGAGTGCCGTGGTGTCAGCCTAGCTCACAGCAACCTCAAACTCCTGGGCTCAAGTGATCCTCCTGCCTCAGCCTCCCTAGTAGCTGAGACTACAGACATGCGCCACCATGCCCAGCTAATTTTTTCTATATATTTTTAGTTGGCCAATTAATTTCTTTCTATTTTTGGTAGAGACGGGGTCTCGCTCTTCCTCAGGCTGGTCTCGAGCTCCTGAGTTCAAATGATCCACCCGCCTCGGCCTCCCACAGTGCTAGGATTACCGGCGTGAGCCACCTGTTTTCCTATATATGTTATATTTGAATTAGGAAGTTTGTTTAAAAATAGGCGATGCACATAAAACACTTGAACTCGTGTCTGACACATAGTTAATGTCCAGCAGATTTTATAGTAAGTATTATTTAGTATGCAGTTGTCATCTCATCCAAAAAGTCTTTCCTGACTACCCTAATCTAAAACAAGTCCCCCATGTTTTTCTCTAAGCACTCTCTGTTGTCTTCCACAGCACTTATTTCAGTCTGGTCTTTTTGTGTGTGTCTACTTCCCTAACCTGTAAGCTCTGTCTGTCTTATTTACCACAGTAACTCTGGCATCTGGCACTTGGCACAAAGCCTAAGACAAAAGAGATACTTAATTGGAACTTGTTGGTCGAAAGAATGAATTCCAAACAGAAGCGTCTCTTCCCGTTAAATATCTATTACGGAGACTTACAATCTGTCTCCGTGGACATTTCTAGTATTTTATCATAGTAAGGTCCTCACTGTAGGGCATCACATTCTCTCCTACTTTAAGTCCATTTTTCTTCTTTAGGTCTTAGTCATAGCGTCAAAGAAAGTGAGAACTGGAAGGGTTGAGGTCCTTTGTTTCAACCCTCTTATTTTAATCAACAAATTGAGGTAGCATCCTTATTGTATAATCACTTCATATCCCACCAGTCTGTGTCTCACTCCTCTTTCCTTTCTTATGAAGATCAGTGAGGACCACAGAGCGTTTGGGGTCGGATTTTATCCCACTCTTGTTTACACTCCACAAGCCTGTGTAGATGGCACATCTTATTACTTCAGCCTGCATTGGCCTGAGGGGCCACCTGCAGCAGCTAATATTGAAGACAGAATGAATAAAGGAACATGCCCCCATAAAAACAGCCTTATTTCTGGATAGATGTACTCTGCAGATTTTATCCAGGAACCTAACAAATCTTGTCTGTCCCCAAAGGGGAATCAAATGTCCATTACATTGTAATTTCAATAAATCACTCTTATCTGGAGACGAGACCTTGTCAGGGGTTGCAGGACAAGATCACAGGTCCATACCCCAAGCTGCCCTGAGAATTACAGAGCTTCTCTTCAGGCTAGACTGCCTCCACCCTGACTTAGGCACCACAAGCTGGAAAACAGGCCTGTCATTCTTTAAGAATGTTAGAAGATTTGTGCCAGTTGTGCCTGAGCAACCAATTAACGGCAAGGGTGACTGGGTTTTACAATCTACAGGCGAGGGGCTAGATGGGCAAACAAAACTCACTCTATGTCTTAATTCTAAACACATGTTTCCAAGGTGTCACTATTGTGCTGCTTGGAACTATGAGTCCTGCTTTTACAGTTGTTTCCTGGCTTTTAGAAAAGGTATGCGGTCCTGTTCTTTTCCCACACCTCTACTGGAAGAAAAAGCACTCAGTCCAGAGAGGTGAGGTTTTACTCCCAGCAAAACACATTCCAAACCTCTGGGTTCATGCTGACTTCAAAAGGGCCCGTGTGCCTCTAGGAATCTGTACCCCTTGTAGAAAAGCTCCATGTGGCAAAGAGCAGGAGAACAGAAGAAACCCTTGTTTTGCAAAAGCACGAGCACAGATTGTATCTTTTTCTCTAGCTCCATCTTTTTTTTAAAAATGCCCTTTAGATTCATTTTTAAAATGCCCCAAGAGGTCAAGTGTCTCACCAATCATCGGTAGAGTGTAAATTTATTTCTGGCTGCTCTGAAGACTTCCCATAAGGTCAGTGAATAACAGCTTGCCTTTGTAGAGCATCTTACAAACCCCAAGGAAGGTTCTTCAGTGCAGAGAACTGGCCATCAGCAAGGAACCATCAGAAGAGCAGAGTTCTGAGGTTTCTCTTAAAGCTGGCCAAAAGAACAGAGGGGCTTTTATTGCAACACAAGACCCTTCTAAGGGGAGAAGCTGGCTGTATGTTAGTAACGGTGGCAAACTGCTACTCCTCCACGTCACCTAGCTTATCCTCAGGAATACCTGGAGATTTAATGGGACTGCTCTTACTGTGAGTTGGGGAAACTGCTTCTGATTTTTATGTACACTGTGAGAGGGAAAGAAACCAATGGCAATTAAACCATGTCATGGTCCTTTGAAACCTTGAATCGTATGCTACATCTTGATTTCAAAGATGTTAAGATGTGAAAAAATGTGTCTTAGAACTGATGAAATACAGCAGGTACTGGGTTCTGCCTCATGGCCGCCTCTGACAGCCCATCCCAGTGATGATGGGATGTATCAGTGTGGACCCCACGGTCTCTCCAAATTCTTTTGGACATTGCACTGGCTGTGAATCTTGGTAGTCCAATTATAGTGTGCACAGTTGTCTTCTGTGAGATTTTCCTTACCAAGAAGGTAGGCATATTTTTTTCTTTTCTCTGATCCCAGAATGGGCATCAGTATTCCCACACTGGGGCCCAACCCCTTAACAGAAAGAAAGGCCAGCTCACATCTGCTTACACAATTAAATGTGGAGAGTTAGAAGCTGCCAGATCACTAGGTGCCAGCTCATTTAATTTTTGTTTCCCAACTTGATCCACATTATAGACTTGAGTCAGAGCTTTTGAACATTCAGAAGCCAAGAAATCAGAATGTTACTCAAAATATCAACTCCGCTTTGAGTCATGATAGATGAAAATTAGCTTTGGAGTCAATCTGCGAGCCCACCCCTTTTGTTCCTTTTCCCTGTCCTTTTCCTCACTGCTGCTGCTTTGTAATGGTCTCTCTCTGAGCTGTTCACTTCTCTCTGGATATGAAGAAGCAGGTAGGGGGAGAAGAACCTCCAGGCATCACCAGAAAAGGAGCAGTGCTCATTGTTGTAGAATAAAAAGATAATGGCCAATTTGTCAAGAAGTGTTGACAAGAAAGATAAAGTTGGAAGTAATTAACTGACTGACATGCTGGGAGCCATGCGCCTGCCAATACCTCCCTAAATCAGCCAGAGCCTTGGAAATGTGACAGCCATTCATCATTTTTACAACACGCCTCTGACAGGCCCCTCAGCTGGAAACCCAGCCAGCACAAATCGTGTGCTTTGACACTCCGGGATTGTGTACCTCTCTGTGCCTCACACTAAATTGTGTTAGGGCACCTCGGACCCACATCCAGCCAGAAGAGGCCTGGAGATGAGTCACATGGGCAGCTTACCAGCTGGTCACTGATAGCACTCACCTCTAAGGGTGGGCACTGTGAGCCCCAGAGCCGACTTTGTAAGCTTCTGCAGGACAGGTCACTTAGTGATCCCAGAGGACGCTGAATGTGAGCTCACAGGCAGCACTTACGGTGGCCTGTTATTTAACAAACATTGCTCTCAACCAGCCATAGGATCTCTCCGTGGGATGAAACCAGAAGTGGGAAATGCCTCTGTTATGTGAAAAGGCAGGATACAAAATTGTATGTACCACTACATATAAAATAAAAATATGTATTCATTTGTACAGCATGGGCACCGGTGAAGATATTTTGGAAAGACGATTATATTATAGTCAACTTCCCTTTCCCCAATTTTTCTTAATTAAAAGTTATACTTCACCCCATCTATCTTGAAAATATAGGATTTTCCCCTCCCTAATCTAAACAACTGGTAACATTCTACCCTTTAATTTATTCTTAAAGGCTCATACTTTCTCACATATGGATTTAGCATGTCCTCTAGATACTATGACAGATATACCGTTTAAAGTGTGACCAGACAAAGGAAGGGATGAAGACATAAGAAGTCATTATTCTTAGGCCACTGTGGGACTGAGACATCAGGAACATATTTTGACTGTCCAAAGCTGGCCCCCTCTCTTGCACCAGACCTTTTTTATCTTGGTGCTTTAGGTCCCTGAGAGCTCTAAGGACACCAAATGTCCCAGCTTTGAAACCTTATAATGGGGCCAGCCTTCTTTCTTAATATATAGAAAAGGAGTAAAGTTATTTTTCTTAAGTGTTCACCACCTGGCTCTGGCTTTAAGTTGGGTTACTCCGAGACTTCCCAGTGTGTCTTCACTTTCCCTCCTGCCTGCATTCCAGCAGCCCTACCCAAATTTCCAGCCATGTCACTTTTCAGATATTCTCATTTTGCCTGCATTTGCACTGCTGTCCTATCACTTCTGTTCAGCCTTGAGCTCCCAGACCATTCTCCTGTTCCCAGACTCCCAAGGTAGATAAAGACATCAGGGCTCAGCCAGCCCCAGATCTTCCCGGCCCTGGAAGGGAATCGGACTGTTGGGATTTTAATCATATGTTGGCACAGAGCTAAGCCTCAGTGCTGGGAGAAGTGACAGGGGAGGATCTGAAGCAGTTACTACTCTGTAAAGAAACAAAAACTGCTTGCTGCAGTGGTAAAGACCCAGGCAGCGTCCAGTGGGTCTCACCGTGGCTGATCAGGACTCCTCAGTCATACCTGCCTCGGTCCCATCAGCTGTGGTGCATGTGTCACCAGCCTGGTGCCAAGGGAATTCAGAGAATTCTCACTTGACAGAGAATCAAATGGAATGCAGACTGTGGTCTGCACTAGAAATAGACAGGAGAAAGAAGGCCCAGGGCCATTTGGGAAGCAGTGGGTAATGTTCTCATAAATTCCTGATGGCAGCAGTAGGGAAGCCTGAACGATCCCCCAGATGTGAATGCAGATGCTCCTCATTTGCCTGAGGACTTTCTGACGGGCTCAGGCTTTGTGTGGAAGAGTCTTGCATCACTTTTCTCTGGATAGCCTGGAGGTCACAGGGCGCCAAGGCTGAGAGAGGAGGGCGATCACCACATGGGCCATACGAGGAAGAATTACCAAGCGAAATTACTGTGGATTTGATATCAGTCCAGAAGCCTGTGGAACAGTGACTGAGGAAAGCCTTCTGGAGACAGCAGAGTTCTCCAGGTTTCTCCTCAGGTGGCAGGAACGGCATTTGGCCTGCTGTGCTGTGGATGGGCGTGAAGACCTGGGGCGGTTAATGACCACCACCCATTCAGTCAGTCTCCTGCTCCCTCCTGAACAGCACTGAGCGAGGGCCCTCCCTCCTCCACACCGCAGCCCCTCGCTCAGCTCACACGCCTGCCCCACCTGTGAAGGAGGTTTTCAGATAGTGGGCAGAAAAGGTGCTTGCTGTAATGGTGTGCTGTGTGGTATATGAAGGCAGTGAGGCAATTTGTTAATTCTACTCAACTCTAAAAAGTGTTTTCGTCAATTGCCAAGAATTTTTCCAGTTTCAAGCTCTTCAACTCAGCCCTCTTTAATCAAAATTAATTCTTGGGGGAGCGTGGGGAATGAATGAAAATGAATATGTCTGTACAGTGGCCTCCTCCCCTACTGACACCCTAATTCCCTTTGTTCTCCTTTCTGTCTGTCTTCATTGTCTTCCTAACACCAGGTTCAGTTGTGGGCTCTGGCTTTTATTATGCAGATAGGCAGTTTCTGCTCTGTAGATTCCCAGCTGGATAAGATGGCAACTGGATGTTGTCACTGGGAAATGGAGTAGAATGCAGACATTCTCCACACCCACATTAGGACAGCAGCGGGAATCAGCACCCACTAGCTTAGAAAATTCTTGCAGCGCAGGTCCCTTTTCCTTCTGGCCTCAGTGCTCCTTGAGAGATGGCAAAGCTGGTCGACCTGTCATTTCTGCACTCTGCCGTCGTGGGCACGTTGCTGCCCAAACCTCCATCTCTGAACTTGTTTGCTAGAGCTTTTTCACCAGACCAACCAGCGACAGTGGGGTCTGGTTTAGATTGTTAGGCACGTCTCTGCTGTTGGGCTGGAGCTTTAAACAGTTTGCCTTTTATAAGCCTTCAGCACTAATAGGGAAAGACAGAAGGACACAGGGAGTGTTTCTAGAATGGGCTTTATAACACTCTCCACTGCCCCATAAAACAAGAGTTCCTCGTTAAGGGGGCTTTTGAGCGAAGGTGATTTGCTCACATGAGCCAAACGTACAGTCTCTCCCTTCAGTGTCATAAAACCATATCTAAGTTTAAAAGGAGAATAATTCAGGGGACAGTCTTGTGTCACCCAGGTAGGCAGGAGGCGGGGGACTAGTAGCTACAAACTCCTGAGTTTCCACAGAGGCTCATTTGTCTTGCACTTTGCAACCTAAACTCTGCAAGCCAGGCTGCCTTGGAAAAGCCTGCCGTGGTGGCATACTGGTTGCCATGGGTGGGCTTTAAGGTGTGTTAGTAGCTTCTGGAAGGAATTAAGAAATGTGGGATGGGATCTGGGGGGTAAGAGGGAGTGTGAGGAAGTTAAAAAGGAGGCACAGAGGACTTCTGTCTCCTGCATAGTGAATTATAGAGAGTTAACTAATTGAAACATCCTACCGGTTGCTTACATTCATTCATTTTACAAGTATTTACTGGGTACCTACTAATGCTGAGAGTAGAAAGCTAAGACACTATCCTTCCCATTGCAGAGCTTACAGTATACTCTTAAAAAAATTACTTAAGATATATTTTTTTAAGAGACAAGTTCTCACTATGTTGCCCAGGCTAGAATGCAGTGGCTATTCACAGGTGTGATTCCACAACTGATCAGCACAGAGAGTTTTGACTTGCTCCATTTCAGACCTAGGCCATTTCACGCTTCCTTAGGCAACCTGGTGGTCCTGTGCTCCTGGGAGGTCACCATATTAATGCTGAATGTAGTGCTGAAACCCGATCAGCATGGCGCACTACAGCCCATAACTCCTGGGCTCAAGCCGTTCTCCTGCCTCAGCCTCCCAAATAGCTGGGACTAGAGTAATGTGCCACCTTAAGGTAAGTGGTAAGATTTTTTTTTTTTGAGACAGTCTCCTCTATCGCCAACTCCCCACCACCACCTGGGTATGGTGGCATCATCATAGCTAACTGCAACCTCAAACTCCTGAGCTCAAGCCATCCTCCTGCCTGAGCCTCCCAGAGTGCTGGGATTACAGGTATGAGCCACCTCACCCAGCCAAGTGGTAAGATTTTTAAGAAAAAACAGCCTTTTAATGGAGAACACCAGCCTCCCGTGTGATCTGCTGGGCCACATTTTTTTCATGCGTAAAATGGGAATATTAACAATAGGGTTTTTAGGGTTGAGATAATATATATAGGCAATAAACATAGTGCCTGGCACATGCACTGAGCTCTTGTCTTATTTAAGTATCTTGTATCATCTTGTTGTTGCCTCCCATGATGGAGTGCCTGAAATCAAGGAGGAAGAGGAAAAAATTAAGCTTCTGAAACAAGGTAACACTCTCCCAATCACCAAGATTAATCCTTGCTTCACTTAACTCTCCAGAATGTCCACATCTGCAGTTAATATTCTCTAGCAGCCTAGTAGGCATGAGAGACTCCTCAGAAGGAAAGTGGAAAAATGTAGCTTAGGGAGAAAGTTCTATAGGAAATTAAAGTGAAAAAGGGGGAAGAAGAAAAGAATATGCGGAGTGATAGCAGCTGTTTCACTTAAAATCTCTTTACTCTTTAATGATCAGGCCCGGCGTGGTGGCTCATGCCTGTAATCCTAGCACTCTGGAAGGCCAACGCAGGAGGATCACTTGAGGTCAGGAGTTCAAGACCAGCCTGAGCAAGAGTGAGACACCTGTCTCTACTAAAAATAGAAAAAAATTAGCCAGTCAACTAAAAATAGAAACAAAAAAATTAGCCGGGTGTGGTGCCTCCTGCCTGTAGTCCCAGCTACTCAGAAGGCTGAGGCAGGAGGATCACTTGAGCCCAGGAGTTTGAGGTTGCTGTGAGCTAGGCTGACACTACAGCACTCACTCTAGCCCTGGCAACAAAGCGAGACACTCTCTCAAAAAAAAAACAACAGAAAAACAATCAAAAGAGTTTGTAAAAGTGCCTTCTTACCTACTGCTAGACAAGAGCTTATCATGAATCTCAAAGTTACACGCCCAGGTTTTCTGGTAGCTGCTCCAGGCTGGTCAGTAGCCCCCAGTGAGCCCAACCTGTGCCCTCCTTCCTTCCTGCTGAGCTCTGTCTGCAACTCTGCCTGCCTCCATACACATTCAAATAGCAAGTAGTATGCAGATGACTTATTTGGACTCCTCTTAAAGGGTTAGGGCCATATGATGAATTTTCTTTTTTAATTTGCAGACAGCAATGCTTGTCTGTCCTTAGAGGAGGAGGTATATCAAAGCCATGGCAGTATTTCTCCTTTGAGGTCTCTAATCACTACTTCCTAATTTTGAAGTTTGTCGTAAAACTCTTTTTTTATATACAGTAAGTGGGAGAGTAGATGAGGAAAAGGCTTGTATTTGGGTTTTGTTGTTGTTGTTTTGTCCCCAGAATGAGTTAAGCTGTGGTAGTATTTATAATTTGTTCTTGAAAATAGAATATTTTCCAGAGCACAAGATTAGATGACAGTTGTTAGAACTCCTGGATTTTTATGTCTGTTTCTTAGAGCTAGCTTGTTCTGGTTCAGGCAAAGAACACTTTATCTTCCTCATCAGAACAATTTCATACTTCTACCAAGAGCATACTTTATTTGGGTTCAAGGAACGAGATAATCCCAAATCTATGCCTAGTAATACTACTTATTAATACAATTCATCCAGCCCCATGTGCATGGGCAACAAACTATACTACCAGATGGATGGGGCCAAGAGGCATCAGAAACTGCTTCCCAATGGACCTACAGTGGAGTTAGTCCCTTTCGCCTTGCTTTTCATTCTCAGCTTAGAAAGTCTCATATAGGGGTTCCTATAAGAAATTGTCATGATATGGTTTCACTTTGAAATTAAATACATATCTGAATTTTGCAGCAGACTAACTTACAGAGAACATCCTGGCTCATTGCTTTGCTTAGAACCAGCACAAGGAGCACCAGTGGGTCTGCCCCATAGGTTCCCCCATGAATCTGAAGCCTAGAGCCTGGGTATTAGATGGTCGAATACTCCTACTCAGCAAGAGTTTGGAACTTGCACAGGTGACTTCCTAGTACTAATTTAAGTCTCAAACATAGATGTATGTTCTTCCTGTAGACAAGCATGTAACTATGTTTCTAGCAACTTTTATCCTTGGACAAAAACAAATGAAGGACCCATTTAGCATTTATAAAGACCTGCTTAGCAATTTCATATGCATCATTTCTTTTAATTCCCTGAAGAACCCTATGAAAGAGGAGGTAGTATTGGCCCCATTTTATGGAACTTAAAACTCAAAAAAGGGCGACTTACTTATGGTCACACCGCTAAGAAGTGGTAGAATTAGACCTCTAGAAAGTGAAACCCGAGTCTTAATCCTCTTGTTTCATTTAAGCACAGCGATTGGGTTTTCACCATCGTGTGTGCGATGTGCCTCCCTCAGACCTTGTCGTGACATTGGCACATTACCTGTCTGATATGGGAGGGGAACAAAACCCAAGTCTTCTGTCTCCAAATCCAAAACTGCTTTACCTCCCATCTCTCCTTAACAAGAGATACAAGATTGCTTCAGATGACATGGGGACTGTCATCATTCATTGTGGCCTTGGGGAAAATCACTGCCTTTCCTGGGCCTTAGTTTCCCCTAAGGGAATTAGTAATTCTGACTGATTAGTAGTTAGTAAAATCTGACTGATAATACCTTTCCTTTCCCACCCACTCAAGGATACATGAGGTCAAAGGAGGGATAGATTGGAAAGATTATTGGGAAAGTGCTTGGTAAACATGAAGCGTTAGGTTATTACTTTCACAAATGTTGACTTCTGTAGTTCATCAGATTTCCGGGCAGTTCTCTCTTGGTTTTATTGGAAGAAATGTGGTGGAATTTGGATTTTTAAAAATAATATTTATAACAGCAACCTCTTGCCATATTACTGCATTGAACCCAAATCCTGGAATTTCCCAAAACCACTTAAAAATTAATTCTAGTTAAGTAGACAGTTTGTACTAAAGGCAATAAACTGGATCCTTGCTCATTAAAACAGTCTAGACTCCCAAGTTGGTGTGGCACATTTTGCTTCCTACCTGTAAACAATATAATTATTGTGGTCCTATGAATTTCTCAAGCCAGCTCCTTCGCCCTCCCATTTCCCTTCCTTCCATAGCTCAGGCTTATGTTTAATGTTGGATTTAGTATAAATTCCTATTGGAACAAAAGTCAAAGCCCCCAGCTCTCTAGCTCTCAGGGTCTCCTTGCAGCATGATGAACCAGCTCCAAGCACCAGGCCTTCCAGTGGCACTGCCCAGTTGTCCCAATGCAGTTACAGTCCTCCAGCCCCACTGGCTACCTGCTGCCTGCAGATACCATCAGCAAAGCAGGGCAGCATTAGGGAAAAGCATCTCTACGGCAGGGGCAAGTCCAAATAACTCTAGATGTGGTCCCTTGGCAGCCTCCTGCTGGAGGGGTAGGGGGAAGTCCCAGGAGAGGGTCTAAGGAGGCATCTGGATTTGAAGAGGGTGGGCTCTGTCAGGGGGCAGTCAGCATGGCTGCACTAACCACAGCTCCCAGGTTTTGTCATTGACAAGGATGGCCCAGCCTCGGTGCCATCTTTGTCACTTAGAGTCCGATGATGTTGATTAATTTTGGTTATTCCTGTTACTGAAGGCAACTAACTGAAGAGAAATTAAGACTTAAAAGTTGAGAGGGATCTCATATGGTTGTGCCCTACAGCAGGCACAGTTTGGATCCAGGCTTTCTAGTGTTTCAAAAATAGACTTATGCTGCTTACCTGATGACAGATGAGAAGAAACCAGTCTGTGCTAGTTGGAGGAAGGGCCCCAGAGCACCAAATATGAGCATTCACTCTACAGCCCTTCCCCCACCAAAATTAGGAGAGGCAAAGACCTTTCCTCAGGTGAAATCATTCAAGCTGAGCGTTCTGGATGGTAATAGATAATTGATGACCTCTCTGCATCTGCAAGACATTGGCCCCAACGTGCTGGCGAGCCATCTGCCCACAAATGACCCACACTTCCCATCCTCAGACATGTTGAGTGTAACCACCTCTTCCTTTTGTTTTCTCAGCATTAATAATAAGCTACAGCAGCCGGAGGCAGCTGCCGGGGTGTTAGAATATGCCATGAAACACTTTGGAGAGCTGGTAAGTGCCTCATTCCTTCCAGAAAAGCAAGAGGTGGAGACCTGGCTAGGGAGGCACTCAGCCATGACCTTGATCAAGGAAGTTACTTTCTTTCCTTTTCTTTTTTTTTTCTCAATTTGTAACAGTCTGATGCTGATTTACCTATGTATCTTTAGGATGAAAGAGACAACGTATGTAGGAACTATAGTTAAACTGAACATGGATCATGACAGCAGAATCTAATAAATAGTAACCATTGATATTTATCAAACTCTTAGCATGTGCCTAGCCTTTCACTAAATGTTTTATATACTTCATCTGATTGAGTCCTCATAATGATGCTATGAAGTAATTACTGTTGTTATTCCATTTGACAGATGAGGAGTCTGGGTCCCAGCAGGTTAAGAATAAATGGCAAGGCCAGGCACGGTGGCTCACGCCTGTAATCCTAACACTCTGGGAGGCCGAGGCGGGAGGATTGCTCAAGGTCAGGAGTTCGAAACCAGCCTGAGCAAGAGCGAGACCCTCGTCTCTACTAAAAAAATAGAAAGAAACAAATTGGCCAACTAAAAATATATAGAAAAAATTAGCCGGGCATGGTGGCGCATGCCTGTAGTCCCAGCTTACTCGGGAGGCTGAGGCAGAAGGATCATTTGAGCCCAGGAGCCTGAGGTTGCTGTGAGCTAGGCTGACACCACGGCACTCTAGCCCAGGCAACACATTGAGACTCTGTCTTAAAAAAAAAAAAAAGAATAAATGGCAGAACCAAGACTTGAACTGGGCAGTTTGGCAGCAGAGCCCAGGCATTTAACCCTAATCTGAGTTACATGTGTATCAGCTGTGGCGGCTCCCATTGTGTCTAGCCTAGTCTAGCCCACAGTTAATACTCGGTACATATTTCGAAGAAACCATGGCCAGTTCTCCAGAAAAAATATATACTATAATTTATACCTAGTATTGAGGGATTCTCTGTTTCATTGTTGCTTACATAGCTGCTTCTCTGCTGCCATCTTTGCCCTACCAATATTAAAATATTTCCATTACTCTTTGTGGTCTTGGGAGGGTACTTTGCTTCCAAAATACACAAAGCATTGTGTATTAATCAACTTAACATTGAACTCCTAGAAGATGAAGAAGCTCTGGGTCCATATGTATGGTGAGGACCCTTTTGTTCGCAGTGTAGGTCACTTACTCTGGTTTGCCTAAATCAAGAGCCCACGGTGTTAGCATGAAGAAAATTGTGAATCCTTCACAGGCTTTTATTTGATTGTCTAGTATTTTGCCTGACACAAGGGCTAGTAAATTGGACTGAAACTTTTAAGGGGATCTTTTGCCATCTTTAGCACATATTATCTGCAATTACAGTAAGACAGTATCTCTCCAAATGCTGACAAAATAGAATATGTTTCATCCATCTTTGCCACAATCCTTGTTTGCAGAGGGAAGAAAGCAGGGTTAGGGGCACTTAATGTACTCTACCTAGACCAAGATGTACTCTGCTTTGATATTCTAAGAGCTTAGATCCCAGTAAGTGCTGAGTGAAACAAGGACTCCACAAACATCTGGTATTCAGGTGATCTGCCAACAGATGGTTTATACCCCCATACTCAGAATGCCAGCCTTAAATGAAAGTTCCTCCATCTTCAGGTTCTAAAGGTAGCCATTAGCTCCAGGATTATTGCTAAACCCATGGTGGATTTTCTGTTATATTTAGGTAGCTGAATCATATTAAGCTTGACAATGGTTTGCTTTTTCTTGGCAGAGCCTATGCTTTCTCAGCACAATTTATGTAACAGCAATCTCATTAGAATTTTGTGTGATTCATTGCTTAAACCTTATAGTTTCTGCAATCTATTGCAATTCAAAATACCCTGCCCTCTACCTGACCTGCTCCATATGCCGCCCCCTCTGCTTTCTGCTTGTTCATACTGAGTGCATGCCACACATTAGTCACTAGCTCTTTCTACCCTGGGTAGAAATCGGGAAATCTACCAGTGCTCCTTTTTAATTTAAGAGTTTGAAATTTTACACTGTCTTTACAGTCATTCTTCTCTAAGTTTCTCTTTCATATTTAGGCATAATAGAGAGGCATTGTTCTGCACAGGCTTGGAAAATGAAGCTTAGAGACAGTTTGCCTTCCACAGAGCCAGATATGCCTGTTTTGGCAAACTCCACTGCCGGTGGGGAAGACTGTTGTGGCAGCAGTGTTAGTCCGTGGGCAGCAGGGGGCACTGGCCCTGCCAAAAACAAACCGGGGAAGTAGGTGTGAGTTAACGGGGTCTCAAATATGCATGACCTTCTTTCAGAGGTTCAAGAAGAAAAGGTTCTTTCAGACAGCTTAGCAGAGTAGTTGTTAGTGTATATACTACACAAACATCAGTTTTATTTAGAAAGGGGAAGAGGGTAATGGGAGAAACTAATGTGGGCCCTGCATTATATCATACAAATTCCACTGTGGGATCATATTGTTGTTAAAGAAATCCCTGGAGAGCCACTACCCTGGCCCGTACAGAAATAGTCATTTACTGAGCTGATGATGAAGAAGCCCAGAAGACAAACTGTGATGGAGGGCAGACAGAAAACACATAAAACAGCCTCCTGTCATTTAGAGCCATAGTGTGTAACTTCAAGACTGCAGCACCTCTTACTCACGTGGACGACACCCAATTTCAGCGTGGCACTCCGTCTGTCCACAGTAATGGAATCCCTCCTTTGGCCCCACGCAGGGGTAAAGCCGCCAGGCACTGAGCAGGAAGGAACATTGGATGAGAGAGTCTAAAAGAGCAGGGAAAATGTTTTCCAAAGAATTTTCAGTGGCAGTGTTATATTTTAAATTATTTTAAATTATTATTTCCTGAAAGTTTAAAAATGTATTAAGAAATGCAGAGAATCAGGAGCTTTTAAAAATTGAGTTGTTTTCTTGCAGCAAATATGCAGATGTGGCCTGGTCTTTCTGGCCCCATCAGGAAAGCAGCTGCCATCCCTGCCAATTGGCCCCACGTCACTCTTCCAGCAGATCGGGACCATGGCACCTTTGCAAGAGCTCTGGTCGGGGCCTCCTGCTGTGCCCGAATGATTTCCCCTGTCCTCACATCCCCACGTGCTGGTGTTCTGGTGACTCCTGTGTCTGGGTAGGAAGTGATCTGAGCATGGTCTGACATCTGCTCTCAGATTACCCTAGGATCATTCCATCAGTGTGCTGAGGAACCAGCATTTCCACCTTCCCCTAACAACCTTCTTCCAGATAGTCTGAAGTTCTTTTTAATCCACGCCCAGACGTGCTGTGGTAGGTGAAGCGTCATACACACAACACAGCACCTTAGGAAAGAGCATGTGGACTACAAACTGTTGGCCCTCCTTCTCTGTGCCTCACTGCAGCCCTCTCTCTGTCCGCTTGGCAGGAGATCCAGGCTACCTGGTATGAGAAGCTGCACGAGTGGGAGGATGCCCTCGTAGCCTATGATAAGAAGATGGACACCAACAAGGACGACCCAGAGCTGATGCTGGGCCGCATGCGCTGCCTCGAGGCCTTGGGAGAATGGTGAGTTTCGTCAGGACGACGGCCTGAGTGGCTTGAGAGACTCCATCTTTGGATTTGAAAGGATGAATTCCCTCAGAGCCCTCACCTCAGACTCTCATTTTGTTTCCCTTGTTATTTTCTCAGAAATCATCTCTCTATTCTGTCCCAGCTGCTAAATAGCAAGGCCTTTTTTTTTTCCTCAGAGACAGGGTCTTACTCTGTTGCCCAGGCTGGAGTGCAATGACGTAATCATAGCTCACTGTATCCTTGAACTCCTGGGCTCAAGTGATCCTCCCATCTCAGCCTCCCGGAGTGCTGGGACTACAGGTGTGAGCCACCTCACCTGGCCTTTTAAAATTTCTTTTTAACTTAAACTTTGTAATGCTCTAGGACAACAGCCTGGGGTGTGCTCCTGAGACCTACTTTCATCTATTCTCTTAATCTTGACTGACCTGGTAAAGAGCTCACATTCTTACTTTGCAACCTCGATTATTATTTTTTTTTTTTAACTCTTGCTAATACTTTTAGGAAAGAAGAACAATGAATGTCTTATTCAGGTGCTTTACCTTTCTTTACTAAATACTTACTGTGTGCCCAGCACTGTGCCAGGCCCCAAGGATGCAAAAGACACAAAGAATCAGGCCTTTACTGTGAGGCTGATGGAGCAAGCGCATAAAGAGATAGTTATTGAAGCCTGAGAGGACACTGACACTGCTATGATCAGACTACTGTGGAAGCCCAAAGGAGGGAGCAGGGTGATCTTGCAATACTTGCTGGAGGAAGGACCAAGAGTTGGGAGACAGGGAGAAGGAAAAAGGAGAAAGGAGAAGGAAAAACGGGTATTCCAGGTACAAGCAACAGTAAAGCTTAACTATTGGCCAGGCATGGTGGCTAATGCCTGTAATCCTAGCATTCTGGGAGGTCGAGGCGGGAGGATCGCTTGAGGCCAGGAGTTTGAGACCAGCCTAAGCAAGAGTGAGACCCCGTCTGTACTAAAAATAGAAAAAACTTGCTGAGTGTCGTGGTACACACCTGTAGTCTCAGGTACTCGGGAGGCTGAGGCGGGAGGATTGCTTAAGCCCAGGAGCTTGAGGTTGCAGTGAGCTAGGCTGACGCCACGGCACTCTAGCCTGGGCAACAGAGTGAGACTGTGTCTCAAAAAAAAAAAAAAAACCCAGTAACGCTTAACTCTTATGAACATTTGGCTAGGTTTTGATTTGGAGAGTTGTTGGGGGATGTTGAATAAAAAATGGTCTCCATTCTCTTTTGAACATCAAGTGTAATTTTTTTAAAATAGTTAAAACAAAAGTTCTATACTACTGTTTTTAAATAGTTTAGCTGCAGTTTTAAATAACTAAAACAAAGTGCTGTACTACCTCCCCTAGTGAATTATCCTAATTTTTTGAATGTGATACTGAGGGTCCACTACTCATTCAATAAGTAATTAGTTATCAAATGCTTATTCATTGTCAGTGTCTGTGCCAGGCCCTCAGGACACAGCAGTGAACAGATACAGCCCCAGATTTTACAGCGCAGACAACGGGCTGTTGTAAAACAATGTGATAATAGCAATAAAGGAGAAGCCCCGAGGGCTGTGGGTAATAGGAAGCACCCTAATCCTGGCATGGAAGACTATGGAAAACTTCCAGGAGGAATTGATATCTGACTTGGCCTGTACAGTGAGGAACCCAGTATGTTCAGGGTTCTGAAAGTTCAGTATGGACCCCGGTTCTAATCCCTGGCATCTCCATCAAAAATTTTTTAAAAAATTAAAAAGAAGAAGAATTCCAAGTTCAGTGTGGCTGAAGGATCAGGTGTGATGTGGAAAGAGGTAGAAGGTAGGGCAGGAGAGGTAGACAGGGGCGAGAGCATTCATATGAGGCTGATAGACCCTGTTAAGTAAGAGTTTTACCTAAGGGCTGCTGGGTGACCACTGACGTATGTGGAGAGCTGTCAGGACTGGGTTTGCTTTATAAAAAGAACCCTTTTCTCGCTGACTTCTACAGTGTTTAAAAAAAAAAAAAAAAACCCTTTAAAAGCAGATTAGAGAATAGATTGAAGAGAGGCCAGAGAAGAAATGGCAAACCAGTTCCGAGACTGGGGGAGTCCATGGGGAGAGGTGATGCTGGGGAAGAGGTAAAGGTTCGTGGCAGTGGTGCTGGACAGAAGTGGCTGAATCCAGAGATGGAGACTGACTGATGTGGAAGTAGAGGAAGAAAAGGAGTTACAGCTTGAGCTTCCAAACTACACGTGAGGCTGGAATACCCAGAGCTCTTCAGAGGCCAGATGGACCCAAGCCTGAGGTTCCCCTGAAGCCAGGCTCCTGAGCAACCATCTAGAGGAGGCAGGATCCCACAGGACTGTGCCCTTGTGTTTGGGTCTGGGTATGGAACCTCTCTGTTCTTGAAGGCTATTTTTTTTAATTCTCATATTCATTTTTTATTTTTATAGCATTTTTTTTTAAAAGGTAATGTGCACCTGGTACAAAATTCAGTAGTACAAGACAGTGACAGAACTGTGAAAACTAAGTCTTCTCCTTGTCCCTGAGCCACCCAGACTTCCAGGTGCTATGACCAGATTCTTATGTAGACTTCCAGGGACAATGCAAGTATAGGAAAGGAAAAATATCTTTTCCTCTACCCGTCTTAGGTTCATGGCTGAGGCCTCTATAACCAAAGACAGATTAACTAGAGAAAAGCATACACATTTATTTAATACAACCTTTACATGAGACAGGAGCCTTCAGAAGGAAGTGAAGACCCAAAGAAACAGTTAAACCTGAGTATTTTTTGTAGTAGGTTTGACGAAGATAGTCATGAAGAAATAGGATAGGGCAAAAAGGGTGTGACCTACTGGTAATAAGCCAGGGGAGACTTAGCAAGGCCTGTTTGTTCAGATTCTGCTCTGTGACCCTGTGTCTTGTGAGCTAAAATAAAACCTTAAGCTCTCCTCCCAGCTGACTGAATGGACCCCCTCTTGGCCAAGGAGATACCCTGAAACTGAGTTGCTAGCCCTGAGAAGGGAAATCAGACATGCTTCATCATGTCTGCTCTCCATTCTTGGAGATATCCTTTGTAACTCATTAATAGGCCTAAGGCTATGCAAGACAAAGCTTAAAGCACACCTGCAAATCACTTGAGTCTGGGTATATGTCCTGGTGGCTTGTCTTTGATTTACAGACTTCCTTATCTTAACTTAAAACAGTCTAGGCCTTTAGACTAAGCTTCGTTTCTTTAACCAATCACAAATAAAAGAGTCTTAAAACCCACCTATAACCTGTAAGCCCCCCACCTCTTACCCCACTCTGAGATATCCCACCATTTTGGGCCAATGTCGCCTTCCATGTATTGATTTACAACCTTACGTGTAATTCCTGTCTTCTTGAAATGTGTAAGACCAAACTGCAACCCAACCACAGGGAGCCCACTGGCTCAAGGCTTTTTGGACATGCCTCCTGGCCATAGTCCTCAAACTTGGCTCAGAATAAACCTCTTTAAATTATTTTACAGAGTTTTACAGTCTTTGGAGACAAGGTTGCCCCTTCCCCCACTCCCCCACAGCCCCACTCTCCCACTGCCCCGACCCTCCCACCCCCAGGGCCCCTGACCCTTGAGAATAAGGAGGGCTCCTCTCACACGAGGGTCTTATGATCTGCTTGAAGGGATAAGGGCAGGGGAAGGTCAGAGTGACCTTTCTGCTGTCATTTTTTTAAAATATTCAGTATGCCAAGGGTACCATATTTTGGGGTAGCACGTCCTGAACCTCATTACAAGCATATACATGAATGGTAGTGACTATTTATACCTTTTGCACCCTGCTTTTTTCACTTAACAAGTGTAGGCCACTGTTCCACATCTGAGTCCTATAGAGCTACTGCCTCATTTTTAATGGCTGCGTAGTATTTCATCATATCAAAAAATCTGATCTAATAAATGTAGGAAAATTTTTATTGTTTAGAAATTTTATACCTTGGAAAGTTTGAAGAATACCATTGGATAAAATCAAAGTAAGGCTTCTTTTTTTTAAGAAGTGTTTTTTTTTTTTTTAATTATGGCATTAGGCAAAATTATTTTGAGTCAATAAATTTTTATTCAGGGAATTTCATATGTGATTCCTCCTGTCCATCAAGGTCACCTTAGTTGCTCAAAGGCTGGAGTCTTAATAGAACAGATCCTCAATCCACCGTTGTCCTGTCAGCCATTTTTAGAGCAGATGGATCTGCCTGGTTCTCAGGTTGACACCCTCTCGGAAAAATGAATATGTTCGAATCATATGAGTTCCTACAGCTATCACACTCGGGAATAGTACAGATCATCAGTGGGATATGCCAATACCTAAGATAAAGACAAATTATTAGGTCTTTTTTACTTTCAGTGACTGTCTTGTAGTTCCTTCACACAGATCTAACAAATAGTCCTGTGAGTAAAGCAAAGCCACAAAGTTGCCATGAGGCGTTTCTAAGGATGTGCGGTTATGGAAAAAGCCCATTGGGATAGACCTCAACAAAGTAAGCCTTCTGAAAGAATGGTCTTTCACTACGCATAGTCTTTCTGTACCTAATTAAAGATATTCTTTCAGTAAACTGTTGCTTTTATTTCTTAATATAAAGTTATTACTATATTCCCAAGATAGAAGATATTATAATGTTTTGCATGAAAATTTAATGTCAGTGAATTTAGCCTTAGGCATTGGATCACATATGTGTAGATAATAGTCTAAAATTATTTGCAAGTGGCTTAATTGTTTGAGTTAACCATTATTGGAAGATTCAAAAGTATGATTTATTTATTTTTGTAATTTAACATTCCATAATCATTCTCTTCAATAAATTAAGGAAGCATAGCCTTCAGATCTGCTTATACAACTAAAGCTATTTTTTTTTTTTGTAAGTTCAGCAAGTATCTAAAACTATACTGTCCAATATGGTAGCCACTAGCCGTTCATGGCTATTTTTACATTAAATTAAAAAGTCAGTTCCTTGGTCACACTAACCACATTTCAGGTGCTCAGTAGCTACATGTGGCCAGTGGCTGCTGGACTAGGCAGTGCAGATGGAGAACTTTTCCATCATCGCAGAAAGTTCTATTGGACAACACTAATCTAAAGCAAAAAAGAAAAAAAAAAGATATGTTAGTAAGGATTAGCCATGTTATTTCAAAAACAATTTTTTCTACTTTCAAATCCATATCTTATTAAGAGAAAGAACAAAATGTAGGTGTTCTTAAAATTCAACTCTGTTTCTCCACCTATCTTTTTTTTTTTTTTGAGACAGAATCTCACTCTGTTGCCTGGGCTAGAGTGCCGTGGCATCAGCCTAGCTCACAGCAACCTCAAACTCCTGGGCTCAAGCAATCCTTCTGCCTCAGCCTCCTGAGTAGCTGGGACTACAGGCATGCGCCACCATGCCCAGCTTATTTTTTCTATATATTTTTAGTTGGCCAATTAATTTCTTTCTATTTTTAGTAGAGACGGGGTCTCGCTCTTGCTCAGGCTGGTTTCGAACGCCTGACCTTG
>CAUYRT010011611.1:0-68143 GCA_963574885.1 Lepilemur ruficaudatus
AAATTAATTGGACAACTAAAAATATATGTAAAAAATTAGCCGGGCATGGTGGCGCATGCCTGTAGTCCCAGCTACTCGGGAGGTTGAGGCAGAAGGATTGCTTGAGCCCAGGAGTTTGAGGTTGCTGTGAGCTAGGCTGATGCCATGGCACTCTACAGCCCGGGCAACAGAGTGAGACTCTGTCTCAAAAAAAAAAAAAAAAAAAAAAGTAAAATTAAATGTAAATTAAATCATGCTCCTCCCCTACGTATAACCTTTCAAAGGCTTCTTCTTATACTTGGAATAAGTCCTTATGAGGACTTAAAAGATTCTATCTATTGAACAGATAATCCACATTAATGAGAAAAGCCCTTGGCTACTTCGCTTATTTATGACCACTTTTCCACATTTTTTTTTTTGCCATTTCTTTTCTATCCTTTAATAAACACATTTTTTCCTAATTATAAACATGGCACACACTTATCATAAACTATTGAGTTAATGCAGAAAAGGATAAAAAAGTTTTCAAATTTTCTCAAATGCCACCACACAGAAGAAATAACTGTTGGTTTATCTGAACACCCTTCCTCTCATCTCTCTGTGCCTATATACATGCATAGCCTAGACATGCAACCCAACATTTTTTTTTTTTTTTTTTTAAGAGACAGGGTTTTGCTCTGTCATCCAGGCTGGAGTGCAATAGTGGGGTCATATTTCACTATAGCCTCAAACTCCTGGGCTCAAGCAATTCTCCTGCCTCAGCCTCCTAAATAGCTGGGACTATGGGCATGTGCCACCATGCCTGGTTAATTTAAAAACTTTTTTTGCACAGAGAGGGTCTCATGCAACTCAACGTTGATAGAATCCATTATGCATACTGATCTGGAACCCATGGTTTGTGCAACAGTATAGCATGGATAACTTTCCATAAATTTACATAATGATTTCTGTAAGATCTCATCAAATTCAAGCTCTAGTTGCACCTGATAAATGGAACATCTACTTTATTGTGAATGCTTTGCATTTTAAAAAAGGGCAGTGTTTGAAGGCTCCTCTCCTGGTTGAGAAACCTGAGTGTGTCCAATCAGGCCCCCGCAGCCTGCCTGTGGACTGTCAGACATGTCTGGAAAGTTGTGGACTGGGACAGAAGGGCTTAGCAAGCCAAGCTACAGCCACTTTTTGTAGTGCTAGTCTCTGTCGATTTTTAGTTCCATTTTTAATGCTCTTTAAGAGGTCATGTTTTCACGTGCCTTCTGGACCCCACAGAGTGTATAGAAAGTCCAGCAATAGCGGAGTCCTGCATCCTGAACCACTTTTCCACTTTTATCTACTGTCCTTTTTTAAAAAAATTTCAATTTGATTAGGTCCCATTTATTTATTTTTGGTGTTGCCTAGATACTTGTACCCCCATAATATGCTGAAATAAAAAAAAAATAAATAAATTTTAAAAAATTTCAATAGATTTTGGGGGTACAAGTGTTTTTTGTTACATGGATGAATTGTATAATGCTGAAGTTGGACTTTTAGTGTACCTGTCATCAGAATAGTGCACATGGTACCCAATAGGCAGATTTTTATCATTCATCCCCTCCCCTCTTACCCCCTTCTTAGTTTTCAATGTCCATTACACCACTATATGACTGTGTATACCTATCATTTAGTTCCACTTATAAGTGAGAATACGTGATATTTGTTTTTCCATTCCTGAGACACTTACTTCACTTAGAATAATGGCATCTCGTTCCACCCAAGTTGCTGCAAAAGACATTATTTCATTCCTTGTTATGGCTGAGTAATATTCCGTGGTATGTATATATCACATTTTCTTTATCCGCTCATCAGCTGATGAACACTTGGGTTGATTCCATATCTTTGCAATTGTGAATTGTGCTGTGATAAACATGGGATACAGGTATCTCTTTTATAAAATAACTTCTTTTCCTTTGGGTAGATACCCAGTAGTGGGATTGCTGGATTGAATGGTAGGTCTACTTTTAGTTCTTTGAAGAATACCCATACTGCTTTCCACAGAGATCGTTCTGGTTTACATTCCCACCTACAGGGTATAAGAGTTCCCTTTTCACCACATCTGCACCAACATCTACTATTTTTTGACTTTTTAATAATGGCCATTCTGACAGGGGTAAGGCGGAATCTCATTGTGGTTTTAATTTGCATTTTCCTGATAAGTATTGATGATGGGCACTTTTTAATATGTTTGTTGGCCATTTGTCAATCTTCTTTTGAAAATATCGGTCCATGCCTCTTGCTCACTTTTGATTGGATTATTTATTTTGTGCTGATTTATTTGGTATACATCCTTGGTTTGATATATAGTTTGCAAATATTTTCTCCCATTCTGTAGGTTGTCTATTTACTCTGTTGATTATTTCCTTTGCTGTTCAAAAGCTTGTTAGTTTAATAAAGTCCCATTAGTGCATTTTTTGTTGTTGCTATATTTACTTTTGGGGTCTTAGTCATAAATTCTTTGCCTAGGCCAATGTGCAGAACAGTTTTTCCAAAAATTCCTTCTAGAATTTTTGTGATTTCAAGTCTTACATTCAAGTCTTTAATCCATCATTAGTTAATTTTTGTATATGGTGAGAGATAGAGTTTTATTCCTGTGCACGTGGCTATTCAATTTTCCCACCACCATTTATTCAATAGGGTATCCGTTCCCCAGTGTATGTTTTTTGTCTGCTTTGTTGAAAATCAGTTGGTTGTAACTAGATGGCTTCACTTCTGGGTTCTCTATTCTGTTCCATTGGTTTATGTGTCTACCTTTATACCAGTACCATGCTGTTTTGGTTCCTATAGCCTTGTAGTATAATTTGAAATCTGGTAATGTGATCCTTCCAGATTTGTTCTTTTTGTTTGGGATTGCTTTGGCTATTCAGGGTATTTTTTGGTTCCATATGAAGTATAGGGTTGTTTTTTGTAAGTCTTGAAAAATGATGGTATTTTGATGGGAATTGCATTGAATATGTAAATCACTTTGGATAGTAGATGTATTTTAACAATGTTGATTGTTCCAATCCATGAGCATGGGATGTTTTTCCATTTGTTTGTGTCATCTATGATTTCTTTCATCAGTGTTTTGTAGTTCTTCTTGTACAGATCTTTGACCTCATTGTTTAAGTATATTCTGAGGTATTTTATTTTCTTTGCTGCTATTGTAAATGGTATTGAGTTCTTGATTTGACTCTCAGTTTGACTGTTATTAGCATATAAAATGCTACTGATTTGTGTATATTAACTTTGTAACCTGAAACTTTGTCAAATTTATTTATCAATTCTAGGAGTCTTTTAGTGGAATCTTTAGCATTTTCTAGGTATAAGATCCTGTCATAGGCAAACAGAGACAGCTGACCTCCTCTTTCCTGATTTGGATGTCCTTTCTTTCTTTCTCTCGCCTGATTGCTCTGTCTAGGACTTTCAGTACTATGATGAATGAAAGTGGGACAGTGGACATCTTTGTCTTCTTTTAGTTCTTATGAGAAATGCTTTCATCTCTACTCCATTCAATATGATGTTGGTTATGGGGTTGTCATATATGGCTTCTATTATTTTGAGGCATGTTCCTTCTATGCCTAGTTTGTTAAGGGTTTTTATCATGAATTGCTGCTAGATTTTATCAAATGCTTTTTCTGCATTTATTGTGATGATCATAAGGTTTTTGCTTTTAATTCTGTTAATGGGTAAATCATATTTATTGATTTGCATAGATTGAACCTCACTTGATGATGGTGAATTATCTTTTTGATGTGCTGTTAGACTTGGTTTGCTAGTATTTTGTTGAGAATTTTTGCATCTATGTTCAGAAGAGATATTGGTTTGTAGTTTTGTTTTTTTTTTCCCCTGTCCTTTCCTGGCTTTACTATCAAGATGATACTGGCTTCATAAAATGAGTTAGGGAGGATTCTCTCCTTCTTGATGTTATGGAATAGTTTTAGAGGGTAGGCGCCAGTTTTTCTTTTAGGTCTGATAAAATTTGGCTCTGAATAAAAGCCCTGGGCTTTTATTTTTGTTGGAAGTTTTCTTTTATTAATGTTTTAGTCTCATTATTTGTCACTGACCTATTCAGGATTTCTATTTTTTTTTTTTTTTTTTTTTTTTGATTCAAGCTTGGGAGATTGTAAATTTCCAGAAATTTATCCATTTCCACTAGATTTTCTGGTTGGTGTGCACAGAGGTTTTCATAGTAGTCTCAGAGAATATTTTGAATTTCTGTGGTATCTCCCTTTTCATTTCTGATCGAGCTTATTTGAATCCTTTCTGTTCTATTTCTGGTTAATCTAGCTAATGGTCTATTGATTTTGTTTATCTTTTCAAAGAACCAGCTTTTTGTTTCATTGATCCTTTGTATCAGTTTTTTAGTTTCCATTGTCATTTAGGTTTTATATGATTTTGTTATTTCTTTTCTTCTGAT
This sequence comes from Lepilemur ruficaudatus, assembly GCA_963574885.1. Taxonomy (NCBI): domain Eukaryota; kingdom Metazoa; phylum Chordata; class Mammalia; order Primates; family Lepilemuridae; genus Lepilemur; species Lepilemur ruficaudatus. The sequence continues at coordinate 4,409 of CAUYRT010011611.1, forward strand.
AGCTTTGGGTTTAGTTTGTTCTTCCTTTTCTAGTTCCTTGAAGTGTGACATTAGGTTGTTAATTTGTGATCTTTCTGCATTGTTGATACAGGCATTTAGTGTTACAAACCTCCCTGTTAGCACTGCTTTTACTGTATCCCAGAGATTTGGAAACTTGTGTCACCTTTGTTGTTCAATTTGAAACATTTTTTGATTTCCATCTTGATTTCATCATTGGCTCAAGAATCATTCAGTAGTAGGTTGTTTAATTTCCATGCATTTGTGTAGTTTTGAGAGTTCCTCTGGAAATTGATTTCTAGTTTTATTCCACTGTGGTTTGAGAAGATACATGGTATGATTTTGATTTTTCTAAATTTGCTGAGACTTATTTTGTGGCCTATCATACCATGGAAAATGTTCCAAATGCTGATGAGAAGAATGTATATTCTGCAGTTTCAGGATAGAATATTCTGTAAATGTCTGTTGGGTCCATTTGTTCTAGAGTCTTATTTAAGTACAATGTTTCTTTGTTGATTTTTGCCTTGATGATCTGTCTAGTTCTGACAGTGGAGTGTTTAAATTCCCAGCTATTATGATGAAGCTATTTATTTTTTTCCTGAGATCTAGTAGGATTTGTTTTTATGAATCTGAGAGCTTTTTTGATAGATACATATATATTCAGGATTGTTATATCTTCCTTTTGAGTTGACTTCTTTATCATTAAATAATCACCATTTTTGTCTTTCTTTTTTTAACCATTGTTGATTTGAAGTCTATTTTATCTGATTTGAGAATAGCTACTCTTGCTTGCTTTTGTTTTCCATTTGTGTGGAATATTTTTCTCCACCCCTTTACCTTAAGTTCATGAGAGTCTTTGTGACTTAAATGGCTTTCTTGGAGAAATCATTATATTTGGGTTGTATTTTTTTTTTTTATCCATTCAGCCAATCCATTTCTTTTAAGTGGGGCATTAAGCCCATTTACATTCAATCTTAGTATTGATATGTGAGATACTGTTCTGGTCATCCTGTTGATTGTTACCTAATTTCTTAGTTTTCTCCCTTGTGTTACTGTTTTGTAAGAGATGTGAGTTTTAACTCTCAGGTCTTTTTGTACTGGTGGATATTGATTATTCTGTTCCATGTAGAGAGGACTTTTAAGTATTTCTCATAGGGCAGGTCTAGTGGTGACAAATTCCCTTAGTGTTTGCTTGTCTTGGGAATACTTTATGTCTCCTTCATTTATGAAACTTAGTTTTGCAGAATACAAAATTCTTGGCCAGCAGTTACTCTGTTTAAGAAGACTAAAGATGGGACCCAAAATCCTTCTGGCTTGTAAAGTTTTCCCTGAGAAGTCTGCTGTTATTCTGATGGGTTTTCCTTTGTAAATTACTTGATGCTTTTGTCTCACAGCTTGTAGGATTTTCTCCTTCACTTTGACTTTGGCCTCACTGGCCTTGTTACAGTTCCTCAAAAACATTATAACTAAGTTCACTGCTTTAATTATTCTCTCTGCTTGGAATGTGCTTCACATAGATATCTACATGGTTTACACCTTTGCTTCATTCAAGTTTTTATTCAAATATCACTGGCTTAAAGAAATTGACTATCCTATATATTTTATTTAATTAGATATTTGCCCTTTCTGTCTGTCTTGCTTCAGTTCTGATGTTTCAGGTTTCTCTATTATTATTTCCTTTCCACTTGATGAACTTCCTTTAGTATTTCTCTTAAAGCACGTCTACTGGTGACAAATTCTCTTAGCTTTCCTTTACCCTAAAGTACTTTTATATCATTTTAATTACTGAAAGATATTTTAATCGATGTGGGACTCAAATTGATAATTTTTTTTCCTTTCATCACTTTCTAAATGCTATTACATTGTCTTATAGCCTCCAGAGTTTCCACGGAGAAAAATGCAGCCATTCAAATCATAGTTCCATTTTTTGGTACTATGCTCTTTTTTTCTCTGGCTGCAATTAAGCTTTTTTTTATTAATTTATTCTGTATGGGATTTAAATATTGCTAAGTTTCTTTGATCTGTATATATATCTTTCACCAAATTTGGGAAATTTTTAACATGATTTCTTCAAATATATTTTGTGTATTAATCTATTTTTCCTCTCCTGAGACACTTATGATATAAATATTAGACTTTGATATTGTCTTACAAGTCCCTGAGGCTCTCTTCACTTTTTTAAAACTTTTTTCTTTATATATTTCAAAATGGATAGTTTTTATTGCTCTGTCTCCTGGTGTGCTAGTTCTTTGAATTCTGATATTGAGCTCCTTGGTGACTTTTTAATTTTTATTATTATATTTGTCAGTTCTAGTATTTTCATTTGGTTCCTTTTATAGGTTCTATTTCTTTGCCAGTAATTTTTATTTTTTCCATTTGCCTCAAGAGTATTTCCTCTTATTTCTTGGATCATTATTATAAAGGATACTTTAAAGCCTGTGTCTGAGAATTCCAATATATGAGTCATCTTGGGCTTGGCATCTGTTGAATATCTTTTCCCTTAAAACCTCTTTAGGTTTTCTTGGTTTCCTATACACTGAGTAACTTTAGATTTTATCCTAAAAATTTTGAATATTTAAAAAAAAATTCTGTTCTGTTATGAGACTCTGGGTCTTGTTGAAGTCTAGAGAAGGTTTCCTTTTTCTTTCCTTTTTTTTTTTTTTCTTAAGCAGGCAGTCAATACAGTTAGGCATAAACTTCAAGTCCATGACCTTTCTTCTGTTGGCATTGGTGCAATGTCTGTTACTTTTCAAAACTTCTGCAGAGCTATTCAGGTCTACCCTGATTATACACCACCCAGAGGCCAGTCTAGAACCTGTGCAGTGGTTTACACTGCAATTAAGTTCTTATGTCTTTGCTGCACATTCCAGTTGGTTTCATTCATGTACAGTTCAGCTTGGGGCTAATCTAGAACTTGATGTACAGATTTAAAGGGTTCCTTTCTCCAAGCTGCCTCCTTTCACTGATCCTATCCCCAGTCTCTCTGTCTTAGGATTTCCTCTTCCTGGTGTTCTGGTGAGAAAGCTGGCATTTTACATTCCCTATGCTATTGCATACTCTCCATTACTAGGCCTTCTTTGTGGCAAAACAGCAAGACAAAGAGTTTGAGAACCTTCAGAGTTGCCCCTGCTGCCCCCGCTGCTGCAGGGATTTGGTCTTGTTGTTGGGTCTCACTTAGAGGAGGGCTGAGAGAGTCAAAAGAACTTTACCATTTAGGTGCCGCTGTCATAGGGTGGGGATGCGGGTGTGCTGCTGCTTTCTTGCTTCACTTGAGGGAAGTGGAGAGGTGCTGCTTCATTGTTGCTTTGCTCTTAGCACTCTGTTATAGGGCAGGGAAAGTCAAAAGGGATTGTCATTGCTGCTACCGCAATTAATTGCTAGTGAGGATATGAAAGCATGCTATGACCATCCTCTCTGAAGTCTCTCTGCATTTGTCCTATATCTGCTTATGTTATATTCTACACTTCACAGCACAGGTGTGTATAAATATACACACATACATATATACACATAGATGTATTATATACAGGCACACACACATATATAATATAGGAACAACTGCATACATAAAGCCTGCTTGTGCTTCCTAACAGGAATTTTGGGAGGATCTTCTTTCTCACTTTTGGTATGTATTTGAGATTTCAGTGGGAAGGTACTAATTTTTTTCTGTGGGAATGCTGGTCCACCATTTTCCTCCCCACTGTCAATTTAGAGCAGAGAGGATTATGGATTCAGTGTCAAATAGGAGACTAAACACAAGGTTTCAGAAATTCTAGTAGATCTAAAGTATCTTTTTAGAAGACATAAATCCATGAAAATGAATTATCTAAATAAAGACAGTGTTATGATGCTGAATAGTGGAATTGGAAAAAGAATGTGGTTGAGAAGAGGAGGACATAAGCAAAACTTCCACAACATACTTGTAAAAAACTAAAGGTCACCATTTTCCATATCTGGGAAACCAGACTAAGATTTTTCTGCAAATAATTTCTCTCTCTCTTACTTTCTTTCTTTCTTTTTTTTTTTTTTTTTTTTTGATTTTTATTTTTTGAGGAGAAAAAAGAGTTTATTAATTTGCTGGCAAATGAGAAGGTTGGTAGACTCCCATCTTCAAGTACCAACATCCTGCCTCTAAACAGAAGTATAAAGCTTTTAAAGATTCTGATTAATCCCATAATCCCATTTTTTGGCTAAGACAATCTTGTGACCTCTGCCTGGGCAATTCCCTTGAGCCATCTTCTGTGGCATGAAAAGCAAAGGACATCCTTCTGCCCCTCCCAACCACTGGCCTGAGGCAGGGTACAGGTTTTAGTTCTCAAAAAGGGTGAGGGGTTTTGAAGAGACAGAAAACATTTTTACCCTTTTTCAGGCCATTTTCTCTGTTATATAGTCTCCGCTGTCAATTTTTACCGTTCCATGTCTATGGGAGGAGAAGTAACGTGATAATCAATCTACTTCCTGTTGAATTGGAGTGATGTTTTAGATGGAAGCTTTATACTTATGTCATTACAAGATTTTGGCAGTAGATTTATAACAACAGATTACCAGGTGCAAAAGGACATAAGCAACAACTATTACCATGAGAATTGACAAGGCAAGATGGAGAATACCTGTTATATGTAAGACACCAGGAGGACTGTGGGTCTTTCCTGATGGCTTGCACATAATGTCTAATACAGGGCTGGGTAAGAAAGAAACATGGGACCTCTGAGTACCGAGCTATTAGTTGCATCCTATAGGTGATCCCAAAGACCAGCTTCTGCAAATTCAGAAATCATGTACAGAAATACTTTCACCAAACAAGGTTTAGGATAACACACCCAGCAGCAAGACAGATCAACAGAAGAGGCAATAGCCTAAGGAAATCCTCACTAAGGAGTTGTACTTCTATCCTATAGACAGAACAAATAACCAAAGAAAGATTTGTGAAAATGTCAACATTTTCATTTTTTTTTTTCTTAAATAGATACTTTAGATTGCCTGAAGGCTGGCCTCTCCACTGGGGGTTAAACCTCTTTACTTTGGTATGATGGACCCAAGGTTTCACTTCTGACAATTTCAACAAGGTGTGAGTTGTTAGAGGCACTTCATAGAGTCCCTTTCACTTTTCTGTTTCCAACTGGGGCAAGGACCTAAACGAGGCAAACTCATGTATAGTGGTTAGCATGACACACTCATTTGACATATGGTTTTATTCTATTTTCCTTTATTCATGGTTATATTACCATACTTACCATGGAGTTCCAGAAAGGGTCTCACATAAACTATTTCTTAGGGGCTTAAGCCTCTTCCTAAAGGGCTACACTTATACAGAGCAGGGCAAGTGGCAATATCTTATTTCACTTTAGATGGGTTTCCTGTGTCAGTTCCAGGATGCATACAATTTCTATTCTAGGTGTAGGGCATTGTTTACTTGCTGGGTTACCTCTGCTACAAAGGAGGGTCTATCATCACTCTCATGAAATGCGCAGTGCTCCGTGGAGTGTGCTCCTGGGTCCTGTTGACATGGGATGTCTGTTGACATCCTCACTGTAGAAGGAGGAGCTGCCGAGCCATTTCTGTGGCTGTCTGCACACAGAGTCTATTACCACATTTCTCCATCTGTTCAGCCTCTTCCTCTGGACTGCTGATACTTGTTATCCTATTGTCCCCCGAGGCCTGTTCCTGCTCTGTGCTGGTGTACCTGTGCAGGAACTTATTGGAGGCCCTGTCTCAGGCCAGCAGCTCCTGGTAGGAGCCCATCTTGGAACCTCAGAAGTTCTCTCCATTTGGAACCTCAGATGTCTCACAACCTCAGAAATTCTCTCCTCTACCCAGCTTGAAAAGGTATCTATTGATACAAGCCTAGGCATCCAAGTGAAACTGTCAATCATTGAAAGGGTAGACCCCCACATATTGGGCTCAAGCATTGGTATGGGAAATTTAAATTCTCTCTGTATGTCCTGGGATCCTGTCAGCGTATAAGGCCTTATTCAATTTTGGTAGTTTTCTTCTTGACAGTGCTGTAACAATATGCAAGTCTGTTGAGGCTTGAACTTTAAAATGAAGTGCTCCATAATGGCAGTCTCCTGCATGTTTCACCAGGCCCTGGTATTCATCTAGCAGAAGCTTAGCAATGCCCTCAGAGGTGAGCTTCCGCCTCTTCTGAAACAACCCCCAGTGCTTCTGCTGCTCACCCAGGTCTTCTTTCTGGGCCTGCTGTGATGAGTTTCTCAGCTGCCGCTTGTGTATGGCTGCCTCACTGCCACCTGGCCCCTCCCCTGCCACCCCTTGCCTGGCTCACAGAGCACCAGTCACAGCTGGTGCCAGGGATGGGGTGGCAGTGGGGGAAGTGGTCCTCCAGACCGCTTTTGAACATGCAGTTAGTGCCAATCAAATCCCCACTGTCAATTTTGCCCAGGGTTCCTGTGGGATTATCTGAAGGCAAGGGGCTCTGGGACACCTCTTTCACTGTCTGAGTCTTGGACTTTAAAAAAACCTATTTGCTCTCCTAGAGGCTTCCTGCCACCTGGAATCCTTTGCAATTCGGGGCAATGTTCCTTTCAAGGTCTTTCTTCTTTACAAAAAGTCAGTCTGCAGTGGCTTTTTCGCCTTTTTCTTTTGACCATCTCAAAGGACCCTGCCAACCGTTCTTGCACAATCAAGCCCTCTATCTGATGTTGCTGTAAATTGCCCTGTAATGGCTAGGGGTTCCTTTTGGCCCAAATTGAGTTTGCTAATGGGAGAGACCATTCCAAATCCCAATTTATAATTTACTGGGTGTGGGACTAAAGGGTTAGTTCAGGCGGCACCCTCCCCAGCCCTTCCTATGGTGCCAAGATGGTGGCAGCAGCAGGTGTTCTTTCCCCCCTTGCTGCAGGCCACTTGGCAGTGGGCAGTATGCACCGGTCCTCCCTCCTGCTGCGTCTGCCCCCAGGTCTGTGGCTCCACCCAGAACCTCAGCCTGGCTGGCTGTATGGGTTCTGGCAGGGGTGGGAGGACCTCATTTATCAAAAATCATAAAAACACAGATCATATTGTATACCATAAACAATGAGTTCATCTCAAGCAGAGAGCTTGAGACTCAAAATTTTAACTCTAATATGGCAGGTCAGCCATTTGAGCTCTGAATTTTAAAAGAACCAACAGTTCAAAATAAACCACGGGCCATCAACCTCCACTTTTCCTCACATTCCAGACAAGTGGTATCACAATAATCTTTAGACTTAGCTACAAAAACTCACCAGACAAAAACTCACAAACAATATAGGGAAATCCCAACAAAAACAATCTAAAATGTCAAGGCCTATCAATCAAATGGGGATTTTCATTTGATGGCCACTTCTCACACTCCAGCATATACATTGGATTGCAATAACACCATTCTTCTTACACATAGATTTGTAGCTATAAGTTAAACATTTGGCTAAAGTTTTTCCCAAGGGCCTTTGAGATGGAGCTTCCTTATGTTACAACAAAACTCACAAATAAAGCACAGACAATACAGTATATCCTCAACACAAAAATGCCAGGGCCTATCAAACAAATGGGAATTCAAAGGGGACAAAAGCCACCCCAAATAGCACCTTAAACAGTGCCTTCAATGCCCTACCATAGGGCCAGAAGATTCACAAAGAGAAACCAAATGGGGTAAATGCCAGCCCAAATGGCTGGAGGTTCAAAATCCTCCCCAAATGGGTGGCCTAATCCTCCCATTCTCTGGACCTTCAACAAATTCCCTGCTACAGGGCTGAGGGGTTCAAAACCCTCCCCAAATGGATGGCCTAATCCCCCCATTCCCTGGGAAGCTCTTCTCAAATGGATGGCCTACGCCTCCCATTCCCTGGTAACCACAAGTGAGCTCCGAATTCAAATCAGGTTCCCTAGTTCTGCTCAACCTCATGACTTCCATCCCCAAAAGGCACCTCAAAACAAATTACCAATGGGCCCCAAATGAATGCCCTGCTACAGGGCTGGAGGTTTCAAAACCCTCCCCAAATGGGTGGAATGAGGATCTGGGCATGCATGCCAGGGAACTTATGCCACAAATGGCTCTGTGTCTGAACACTTCCTGAATTCATATCCTACTCCTCAACTAAGTTCCAGTTGTGAGGAGCTGCATCTACATCAGGCAGACAGAGATGGCTGTTCCCCCTAGCAAAAACAGGCTCTGGCAGCTGCTGAGGCTGTCCTTTGCTCTCTTACCTCGAAAAGAAGTTGCTCCTACCCATGGCTTTGACCCAGGGCTGTTCCCTGCCTCTTCCAGCAGTCATGGGATGCCATTCCTCCAGGGCACTGATGGGCCCAGCCAGGGACGCCAAATTCTGTTATTGAAAGTTTGGCACTTTTCCCTGCGGCTGCATCAGAAGAATGAGGATAAGTGGTTTGAGGAGAAGGAAAGAGGAGTTTATTAATTTGCCAGCAAACAAGGAGGTTGGCAAACTCCTGTCTTAAACTCAAGTCATTGTTTCATATGAAATGCAAACTTATAAAGTTAAGTAGTATTCTCCCATGTAGACATCCTAGTGAGTTTTGAGGTGGTTCCCATGTAATAAAAGTGCACATATCCAGCTTTCCTGCTTAAATTAAATAGTGACAAAACTGCATTTTTTAAAGATTAAAATGAGGTATTGGTTTTCTTCCCATTCTGTGCTGTCTATTCCTGAAGCTGCAGTGGTTCTCTTGGAGGCTATTAAGGAATGAAACTTGATTGGCTATACTGGCAAAAAGATTGGTGGTAGACATTTTGAGAAACATTTACATGTCAGCTGCACATGCTAAAAAGAAATGCTTGACACATGGAAGATTTTTTTAATTGCAGTATGAAACATCTCCTTGATAAACTAAAATTAGATGTGGGAACAATAACTTAGTAGGTCATCTTGTCAGCCTTCCTGCCAATTATTTCTTTATTTCCTTCCTTGTCCAGTACAGTTAAATTAATGCCCTTATTCTTTTAGCATATTTTCCAAATAGACTATTTTTAAACAATTTGCTATAAATTCTACATTTTTCCTTTTTTAACCAACCACCTTGAAGACTAGGTAAAGATGTACAAAGAATGACTCCCTTGATTTCCCTCTGAGCAAGGATACACAAGAGAGGGTTGCAAGCAACCCTAATGTCTATGTTATACAATGTTCTGCAAAACTAGAAGCACTAGATTCACGTTTATTTATAAGACAGTAGAGAAAGCAGAAGGTGAAATCAAGAGGCTAGCATGCAAGAACCACCGTTATTTAAGCTCACGGAGGGAATTAAGGATTCAATTTTAGCTGGCCCTTCCTTTGGAACAGATAGATAAATAGACTTGCTTTATAATCTTATTCCAAAATTTTGGTACTGCCATTTACATCTGTCAATTTTATTCCAAAAACATATTTTTAGTTTAAAAGAAAAGACAAGCACATTTTTCTTGAATAAAGAATGGCACCATTTATTGATAAGTATTTTTTTTTTCCAAAGGGAATAAAGCAAAAAAAAAAAAAAAAAAAGTCAAGGGATATTTTCTCTGTGCTTGATCCTCAAACCGGATTCTACAAAGAATTTTAAGTATATTTTCTGCTGTGTACATTTTGCTTACTTAAATCAGTTCTTAAATTTAATTTGGTAATTATTTTAGAACAACTGATGTTTCTGGCACTGACGTAGGTGCAAAGGAAGAAGGGAGGGCTCTATGACAGTATGTGACCTGAAAGAGATTTAATCCAGTTTGGTGGATGATGAAGACAAGGGAGGATGTAAAGCAACATGTGATTAATTAAAAAAATAACCTGCCCAGATGAGCATATCATTGTAGCCAGACTGCAGTATAATTAAACATCATTATGTAAAGTTAAAGTAGCAAAAAGAAAACAAATTCCTCACCCTTTAAATTGTTCCAAATGATATTTTTAGAGAAAATTTACTATTTACACTGGGATAATAATTTTTATATACTATGGTGGTTTATATATTGACATACCATACTGTAAATTCTGTCTCATAGAAAACATTTCATTCCCTGGATATTTCTCTCAATGTAGAAATATGGTTTATAGAAAGACTTTTCTAGTATTTAGAGCCGTATATAAAATAGAATGGGCAGGAGGTAATGAATTCTTCATCACTGGAAGTTTGGAGGAGAGAGTGAAAGACCACTGCTGAGAATGCTATAAAGGTATTTCATATCCTTGATAATGGCTGGAATGGATGATTTCTGATACCCTCTAAAAATTTGTGACTTCATGAGACTATGATAGTCTATGACATACTATAGCAGTCATTTAAGGGGGTCTTGTCATGTACTAGAATAGTCTGAGAATATTAGTCAGATATGACACATAGGCTAGGTTTTAAATAACAGGTAAGATTTAGGGAAGCTGAATAGCAGAGTAAGATCATTATAGTTTGAAAGGAAAAAAGAAAAACAGGGAAAAAAAAGAGAAGGACATAAATGAGGTTGGTGTCTTTGGGGAAAATGAAGAATTTAGTCTGATTAGAGTATAGATTAGAGTATTAGGATTTATGCTGGAAATTAAAAAGATAGCAAGTGGGCAGATTTAACTGTGCAGAGCTTTCAGTTCTAAGCATTGGGCAGGCAGATTTTGCTTTATTTAGATACTCTAGAACTTTTAGATTTATGTCAATATTAGAATAACCTGTTGATATATGTGTTTTAGTAGAAGGGAGAAAAAGATATGTAAGCAATTTGGGCATTAGTAGATGAGGACTTTGTCTTGGAAAATGCTAGTAATAACAGGGTCTTTTGTACAAATAATTATTTTATTTTATTTTTTTATAGACAGGGTCTCATTCTGTCACTCTGCTACACAGGCTGGAGTGCAGTGGTATGATCACACCTCACTGCAGTCTCAAACTCTTGGGATCAAGATATCCTCCTGCCTCAGCCTCCCTAGTAGCTTGGAGTACAGGTGCATGCCACCACACCCAGTGAATTAAAAAAATTTTTTTTTGTGGAGATGGGGTCTTTCTATGTTGACCAGGCTGGTCTTGAACTCCTGACTTCAAGGGATCCTCCTGCCTCAGCCTCCCAAAGTCCTAGGATTACAGGCATGAGCCACCCCAATGGCCAAATAATTATTTTAAAATGATTCTATTCATATTAGCTGACACAGAGCAATAAATTTAGACTATTATTCCGCTTCTAATCTAGACTGATATAATCTAAAGATGAATCAAAATTGCACTGTGACAGCTACAGACATTCTTTGACCATGTGTATTAGTCAGGATTCCCGCCCCACCCCCACCCAGAGAAACAGGGGTGGGGTGGGGAAGGAGAGAGAAAGAATGAGACTGATTTTTTAAAGATTGGCTTACACAGTTGTATAATAGCAGCTGGCAAGTCCAAAGCCCATAAGGCAGACTGACAGGCTGGAGACTCAGGAAAGAGTTGATCTTGCAGTCTTGAACTCTGAATTCCCCAGGACAGGAGGCTGGAAACTCAGGCAGGATTTCCATGTTACAATCTTGAGGAGAATTTCTTCTTTTGCAAGAAACATTAGATTTTGCTCTAAAGGTGTTCGACTGATTGGGTGAGGCCCACTCACATTCTGGAGGGTAATCTGCTTTACTCAAAGTCTACTTATTTACATGTTATCACATCTAAAAAATACCTTCACCGTAATAGCTAGACTGATGTTTGACCGAACAACTGGGCACCATTAGCCTAGCCAAGCTGACCATGTAAAATTAAACATCACAGCTTGTAATAGCATAGGCAAGACATGAATTGCTGCTTGGCATTGACAAGCACCTGCATTTATACAGATCTACACACAAATAAGTATATAGCTGATTACTTATTAGAAAGGACGGTAGACAAATCATGATTGATAGAAGTCTGGTCTCTCTAACCATCCACCGCTCTTATTCATTAAGACATGGCTTCTGATGGCTAGAGTGATTGTTACAATGTCAGATGAAACCCAATCTAAATACCCTTTTAAATGTATTTGTTTTTCATATAAGAATAACAGAAACTTACAGTGGACCACCCCACCATCTCATCCACCCCTCAAAAGGAAGTAACTACATATTCCTTTCTAATAATTTTCTCTATTCCCAGCATCTTGGAGAAGGGGAAGAAGATATTTCACAATGGCCTTGTTAGTATTACACTACATGGTAATTTGAAATGCCACATTCATATTGCTTTTTTAAATGATGCTTACTGATCATTTTTCCTTTCCTAATTGAATTCACTCACTATATATACATGCACACAAACTTTCTTTTATATTTTCACTGCTTCTCAAGTTTCTTTATCTTTACAATTAAATGATTAGGTGTAATTAATCATTATACTTGATAATTAAAGCTTTAGAATGGCTTGCCATAATGGGGGGAAAAAGATTTTATTTGGCTAAAAGTTAAATTCATTGATATTCTTCTCCAGTGACAACAATTTAAAAAATGAGAAGAAAAGCAACAATGAAGGAGTTTTGCATATGAAGAAGTAAAATTATTACAACTTTAAAAAATCAAATTGGCACTGCTAGCACATAATGCTCTAGAGATACATCTTATAGACAAGTGGTTTGGGGTAGATGATTCTTCCTTAAGAAAAGAATGATTTTCACAAGAAAAAAGCCAGAAAGGGAACAAGAGTGGTAGTATTCAATTTAGTGACCTTGGGGCACTAAACAATTTAATTTTAAAGTAAAATTAGCCAATATGGAATACAATTTGATATTACATAATAAGATATACATCTTTGAAGGAAGCATTCAATTTGTGATAATATTAACAGAAAATGTTTGACCAGGAAGAACGTCCAAGGAGGAAATTTTGGCAAAGGGGTGAACTAGAAAGAAGCCCAATAAATAAGTTATGAAAGAAATATTGCTGACAGAGCGGTGTGCTTAAACAACAACAACAAACCTCTCAGTCAATTTCACTTTTTCAGAAAAGTATTCACAGAGTCTCAGTAGTAAAATGGTCTTTGTAAGGACTAAAGAATCAAGATTTGTTAGTTTTTACCCCCCAAACACAACAGTGTAGCAAGTCATTTTAAATTATCTTTTAAAAAGTAGGAAGTCATTTTAAATTATCTTTTTAAAAAAAATCAGCAAAATAAAATTAATCAGATTTTGTAACACAGAGAGGATGTAGGATTAATGAGTTAATTATTTTGAAATATTATAACACTTTGGGATCTCTGAATGAAAAATGGAAATAATTATTTATGGCTTTGCTAAAATGTCTCAGTAATCATAATTACATTTTAGTATGGACTCTTTCTTTTCTAGTTTAGTTATCTTATATATTTTCTATTAAAAATTAAAACTTGGGCATTATATGGCACCAGAAAATATATCTGATAGAACTAAATTACCTAGATAAAATAATGTTAAAAATAACATGTCATGGATTCTTTCCTGATAAATGGTCATTTTCTACTATTAACCTAGTAGTTTCCTTGTCTATGATTGTGTTTAGATGACTAGACAGGGGCTATATAGACCAGTGCCTGCTCCTTAAAATGGTACATATTTGTGGGCATGTGGTTATTTTCACCTTTAGATAGACTGGAAAACACTTTGAAACAATTAGATAAAAAAATAATTGAATGAAAATGAATAAGAATTATTAACTTACCAAAATGCAGTATGCATGCAGTATTTGTTTGTTGAATGCAATAGGAAAAGACAAGTTAAGCCTTGACAGATAAAAGGGGAAATGAAGGAGTGAACAGCCAAAGAATTTAAGGGTTGGAAAGGACCTGGAGAGGTCACGGAGGTTACCACCTTTCTGGCAGGACCACACTAGAAACTACTAAGCCTGTGAGAATCCAGAGTAATGTTGAAAACAAAACAAAACAAAACAAACTAAACTAAAAACTAATGTCCCCTAGTATGGGAAATAGGTTTCAGTCTCTTGAATTTCCTTTAATTTTTTTCTTGCCAATTTTTTTGTCATTCTGTTTTGAGTTTTGATATTACTCCTTATGAGGTACTGTTGCAAATGTACCAACTGTATCCTTGTTGCAAACGCACCAACTATATCCTTCTATAGCATTCACTGGGCAAATAAAATAAAAGCTTTGAGTTCCGAAGAACAGCCTTCGGGTCTCTCTTGTTCACGTTGGCTCTTTGATATCTATACTCTGGCAGGCTCTAACAGGTGTTTTTAAAATCACATGACAGTTTTTGCCAGACAGAGGAGGGCTAGGCATCCTTTGGCACAGGTGTTGATGAAATGCAACAAAAGCGATGGCTGCCGAGGCCCTGCTGCTTGGCAGCACCTCTTTTCTCCTTACGCATCTTTCTTCTCCCCTTTCTTGCAGCATCTTTATTCTCTCTGCTCTACCTGTCCCAATTCTTCCTCTTCTTTTCTTCTTCCTCTTCCTTTTTCTCTTTCTCTTCTTTTTCCTTTCAGCAAATCTTGCCTTATCATCAGCGGGCATCTCATCGGCACTTAGAGTTAAAGATGCCATCTGCAAAGTGTGCTCTACAGAATCAATAACATTGACATCACCTGGGAGCTTATGAGAAATGAAAATCTTGAGACCCCACTACAGAGCTTCTAAATCAGGACCTGCATTTTATTAATAACAAGATCCCCAAATGATTCATAGGCACATTTAAGTTTAAGAAGTGTTGGTCTAGAGCACCTAGATGTCCAAGAGGTACTGCAAACTTCACACATCTCAAACAAACCCACTGGTCCACACTCGGCTCCTCCCCAGGCAAGACTATCCCTTTGCCTGCATTTTCTACCCTAGTGAAGAACCATGGATTCATTGGGTAACTCAAGTCAGAAACTCATGGAGTCTTTCTTGATCTCTTTCTCTTCCTCACCATCCCATATTAAGATGTCACCAATCTTGCCGTTTCTATTTGCCAAATAGCTCTGGAATGTTTCCTCAACACATCCCCCAAACTGTTACTTCCATAGTTGCCACACTCTCACATGGACTTGAGCAGAGTCTTTAAACTAGACTCTCTGCTTCTAATCTCACTTTTGCCTGATTTCTTCTTCTTGATAGTTCTAGGTATCTTTTTAAAAAATTTAATCTGATCATACCCTTGCCAAACTCAAATGTATTTTCCACAATTTCCCTTTTACTATAAGATGAAATCTGGTCTTGTATAACTTTTTAAAAAGTTTTATTTTATTTTTAATTGACAAATAATATTTGTGGGATACAATGTGATATTTTGATACATATATACAATGTGGAATAATCAAATAATCCATCAGTTCAAATGTTTATCATTTCTAAAAGAAGAAAGATCACAAATAAAGAATCTAACTTTACACTTTGTTTGACTTTTTAACAAACCACATCTCACACAGCTCCCCAACTCACCCCAAGTGCTATAGTCATACCCAGTGACTTGCAGTTTCTGAAAGGTATCATGTTATTTGGTGCCTCTCCACCTTTAATCACTTTTTTCTGGGGCTGAACTACTCTTCCCCATGCAAATTTGCCTACCAGATAAACCAGATGCAAGTAACTTTTGGTTTGTAATGCTTTTTCTGGTTGTCTCTCTAGCACATTTCCACCACTGCACTTATCATACTATATTGCAATGAATTATTTATGTCTCTACTCTGATATGGATTAAGCAGCTAAAAGAGATCATATATTAAACTGTTTTGTATCCTTGGTAATACACATAGTAGATGCTTCATAAATATGATTGAATTGATAACAAATATAATTGTTATATTTGAAAGAAATGCTATAAATCAAAATAATTCTTTATATGACCAGAAAACACACATTAATTAGACCAAATATTTGGTTAAATATGTTTGGACCATATTAAATTTCATGGGATAGACAACTATTTATAGAAATGATGAAAAAGAATATAAGAACTTACTGAGATTGTTCTTGGACTTAAGTTCTAGGAAAAAAATCTATTTTGATTTATGACTTTCATTAAGATCAAGTAAATACATACAAATAAATTTTCTATAAAAATTTGGTATAGGTTTTTGAGTGAAAATATTTTTTTCATTTCTCTTAGATAAGTGCCCAAGAAGAAAAAATTAATTAATTGGACCTCATTAAAATTACAAACTTTTGCTTTGCAAAATCTCATGTGAAGAAGATGAAATGAGAGGCTGGAGACTGGAAGAAAATATTTGGAACCACATATTGGACTAAGAACTAGTATGTAATACACATAAGGAATTTTTAAAACTGAACAATCCATTTAGAAGATGGGCAAAAGACATTTGACCTAAGAGGATACACAGATGTCAAAGAAGCACTTGAAAAAGATGTATAACATCATTAACCACTAGGGAAATGCCAATTAAAATCACAATAAGATATGATTATACAGTCAAAATGGCTAAAAAAATAATGACAACATCAAAAGCTGACAGGGTACAGAGATATTGGATTACTCATACATTGCTGGTGGGAATGTAAAATTATATAGTCACTCTGGAAAATGGTTTGGCAGTTTCTTATCGTGTCATATCATAAACATCCATATCAATTTTTAGAAATATACTGTAACCATCATATAGAACATTAATGCCAGAAAAACTACACAGATTAAAAAAATGTAACTCAATGGATTGACATTTAATATCTGTGCATTGTAGACAATAGACCACATCAGTAAAATGAATCTGATGTACTGGTATTGAAAATATATTTCAATTAACATAGAAACCCTAGAACTGAGCAATAGAATGACTGATGAAAATATGAGCACCAATAATGTAAGTAAAGGTATTGTACAATCTATAGAGTACTAGTAAGGAAGCATATTCATCATTTGCAGATTATAAAATTTGTACCAAGAAAACCTAAGACAAATAATTCACATAAAAAGAAAAATCTTTAATCAATTGCGTTTCTATAGGACATATAATTAAAAAAAAAAAAGATGCTGTTCAAAGTGACCTACCAGTATCAAGGCACTGGACTAGATGAAGGAAGACTGTTCCTTTCCATGATTCTGTGCCTCACTTTGTAGCCTGAACTTTGATGAAGTTTTCCTTCTGTCTAAAGTCTCACAGGTTTTCTTATGAGAACAGATCCATCAACTTCTGGCCCTTACGCTTCTTAAATCCTGTTCAATCAATATCAGGACATCTCTTGCACACCTTCCTGCCTCATAGAGGAGACATATTTCCCCCAAAGTTCTCTCTCAAACATAGACAATATTTATATTCTCCACCCAAAGGAGTTCTGGTTTCCATTTCCGAAGAAGGTGTTTGGATTCATTTGCATCTCTAAAGTATGATTTGGGTGGTTTTCTCAGAACTATTAATAATTTGCCCTGGAATCTCTATCTCTTGTTAGATAAAAACTTTTTTGCAGCTTTAAAGTGATAAAGTTTTTTGTTTTTAAATGAATATTTTTTTTTTGCTTCAACCTATCAAGGTTCCGAGAAGCATGGGGTCCTGGATTCAGCCTGGGGACCTCAGATATTGCTGTGGGACTCGGTGTGATTCACAAATTGAGTTAGTTTAGTTCACCTTCATGAGAGAATGTCGAGCTTAGGACAAATGGTAGCATCCCCTAATCAGTATTGTCTATAAAGTGTATTCTAAAGAATAAGATCTCTTCCTGGAATGTCAGCCTAAAGCACTAGAAAGGAGATTGTTTCTTTGAGGTCTAGTTGAGACAATAGGACATAATGAAAAAGAGCAAGGGTTTAGACTCAAATAAACCTAGTTTTTCATCCCAGCTCTACTCCTTATGAGCTGTGTGGCCCTACCCAAGTTACTTAACCTTTCTGAACCTCAATTTTTCACTTGTAAAATAAAGATAATAGTTGTAACTATCTCTTAGCTTATTGTGAAGATTAAATTAGATATATAAAACACACTGCATGTACTGCCTGGCATGTGGTAAATGCTAGGTAGATTTATAATTATTTATGTCAAGTCTGGGAAGCAGAGCTGGTATGACAAAAAATAATTTTGGCAATTAATAAAATTTGAAGATCAAAGAGAAGAGCTGCAGAAATTAAGTAGCGATCTTGAAGGAGTGATCAGAATTGACCCCCTTCTTCAACAAAAAAATACAGTAAATAAATAGGGCAAAATGTTAACAGCTGTTTCACCAGTTAATTGCACTAACTTTGGTTTCTTTTTTGCGCGGTTTAGTATGTAGGGGCAGAGTTGGATGGGGGTGGGTGAGGGTCGGTGGGGGGTGTGGGGATGGGGGGCTGGTCCTGGGACATATTCATAAAACATCAGCCTAAGACCAAACGCTGGTTGTGACAGATGAGTGGGGAAATAGATGTTACAAACAAGTCACCTTGACTTTTGTATATTTCAAGTGTGTTCATTTCAAGTTTTGGTGTAAATCCCTAAAGATCCAGAACCTAGTCCTTTACAATTAATTTTGAACTTTCTACAGTGCTTAATGCATTGGGTGCTCTATTTGAACATCTATGCAACTATGACTGTCTACAGCAGTGATACATGTTTTTCAGTTGTGTTAGAGGAGGCTAGAACAGTACAGTAAAAAGGGGTTAGATAAATATTTAGAAAATTCATTGACCCAGTGTTTGCCAATTACCTAATTTCTTAAAATGCCAGCTATTTACCATACGGGAAACAAGCTCTTTAATTCTCTTTCATTATAATCTCACAATTTATAGCCGTATGTTTCAAAGGTCTGACATTACTGTATTTACTGTAATATCCTAGCCCTTGCTCTAATTGATAGCTCATCTTATTCCAAGACATAGATAATAGTTTGAGATTTCCAAGGAAAAACTCTAAAGAGTACCTCTTTAGTGAATAGGAGTTCCTCGTTTCATCCAACGTGTATGTAATGTTCTGGAAACCAACATGTGCAATTAGTTTCGCAAAATTTAGAGGAGCTACTATAATAAACAATAAATGTACGATGAAAACACAGATATAATAAAAAACTAACATGCTATTTAAAATAAATATTCACAGTAAAAGGTTTTTTATGCTGTCTTATTTTACAAATGATAAATCAGTATCTTTGTAGGTATTTAATATTGACGGCATGGACTACTGATTTACATAATAGCCAAGGTAACACAGTTATGCCCATCACTCATGGATTTTAGATTTCCAACTTTTAAATAATATACTATAAAGACATATGCTTAACACTGAATTCACAGTGATTCTTAATCATCTATTATTTTTTTTTTTCTTCAGGGACTAAAATCCTATAATGTTATACCTCTCCTGATAAGTCCCAATTATTAATATATAGTACTCAGAAAACCATTTTGTTTATTTGAGCTTTATGAATTTTGAATGAACTTTTGAAATTTGGGTTAAGAAAGATTTACAACATGTGAAAAAGAAAAAAAATACAAAATTATGTTAATGTCTTCTACAAATTCTTTCCTAATCAAAATGGAATACTGGAAAATGTATGCATTTGGAGTTGGATAGACTGGGCTCAAATCTGCACTTCATAATTTATCAGCCACGTGACCTCAGAAAAGTCACTTGACCTCCTGAACTACAAGTTTCTCATCTCTAAAATGAGAATAATTTCATTCAATGATGTGTGGACACTTAGAGATAATGCGTGTAAAGCCTTTAGCAGAAGGCCTGGTTTACAGTAGATATTCAAGAATGGTAGCTACTGATATGGAAAAATATTAACACTAATAAAAATTCTAATGTATCATAACAATACTAAAACTATTAATTAAATTAATCATAATATGTCAAGATATAATTTAGAGTCACTAGATAATAACTAGCTCATGACCAACACTCAGTCTTAAGGTAGAAAATAAATAGAACACTTTTTTCCTGTGAACTATAAAAATATTTTTCTTCAGTTAAGTGTCCCATATAAAACAAACTTTTAGTCCCAGTTCTGCCTTTTATCCCTTCATTCACTTACTTATTGACCCTGGCATTCACAGCTTTCCATAATTAATGTTCCTCTACCTTTCTGAGGTGGATTTTCTTCTCCAGAGTGAATAAAGGTTTAGCACGTAAAATTCTTACTTAATAGCTATTTATTTATCTCTTTTATATATCTGAAAAATACTCAGTTAAAATAAGCAGGCTTAAACTATGGGAGATTTCCCATATGATAGAAGAAAAAAATTATTGCTATCTTAAGATAGTCTATTGAAGAAGAGTTTGCATTGTTTTGAATACATAGATTGATTAAATTTTAATTGAATATCCTCATTTTAAAAATGAAGATAAAATATTAATCCCTTAAGATTATTTGTAGAATTAAAAGTAAGTAGTCCATACAATGTAGGCAATGTTTAGTTCCTTGCAGGTAGTAAGCATTCATTAATTATTAGTGATTATGATCATTATAGTGGTGGTGGCAGTGGCGATGATGATGAAGATGATAATGCAAGGGAGTACCAGGAGAATTTTGAGATGGGAGAGGGATGATTTGATATGATATATTATGGTTTTATAAAAATTTTCTTAAATAAATGGTGTCATGTTCTGGTATCCCTACATAGACTGGATATTCAAGACAAACATTCTGGCCTGGAAAATACATATTTTAACATCTAATTATTTAGCTGTACCACATAATTAGAAAGCAAGAAGAACAGATCTGTAAGTGCGTTAAAAAAATATAAGGCAAATTATCTATCTGAAATGTAGCACATGTAATATTCATACAATTGAAGCAGCACAAAGTATGATGTAAATCATTTTACTAAGTCAGATTAAAGGTGCTATTACTCATGGTTATGTAATACTATCTATAATTTCTGTGTTAAACTTGACATTATAAATCCTTTAATCTCCGTATTTAAAAGCCATTCTATGGCTCATTTTTCAAACAGATTCCCGTTAACACATTTACTGCTAATGAACCACTAACGTGTTCTCTTTCTTAGATAAACGCTGTTGACCAACATTATTATTTGCTCCTCATATAATTATTTTTTTGGCTTTTTAATTTAATTGCTTCAATAAAAAATACCCCAATAATGCATTTTTAATTACACTTCCCAGGTGACCTATGTAAAAAGAGGTTTTATAATGAAGCCACAATAATTAGCCTGTCACAGTCCAGTTTGGGGCTATTGTCTAGTTGTCCTTTCCATGGCTTGTGGTTGCATGACTAGAATTCTAAAGACCTTATGTATTATCTCCCATAACACTTCGGAAAGTATTAAAAATGTGTGCAATACTGGCAGAAGCAGGCTTTCTAATTATTGTCAGCTATTTCTAGTATGACGTGGTAAATTCCCTTGAGAATAGAAACAACAGCCCACTCCAGGGTTTCTAATAGGCCCTAGAGCCTAAGTAGTTGTAGACAGAGCTGTTTCCCTCCGGATAGATAATTGGTTTACATAGCAGCTCAACATCTGAACCAAATCCATTTTTTTCCTATTGTGATTTCACTGTTTACTCTAATATACATAAACTATTTTTTTATATTAAATAGTATACGACTCATTCTTTAATAGCTGAGTAAATTTGCATGTTCTGCCTCACCTGGAATGCTAATGACTGTTATGTCTGCCCATTTTTTATGCATGAAATATTAAATATTTGGTTTGTTAAGCATACATGCTTACTGTAAATTATGTGCTCTGGCAACTTGTTAAATGTGATTATTCTTTTGTTATTTTTTTTGTATATGAAACACAGCTTCAACTTAAAGAGAAATGCAGGTGATTTCTAAGAAATTTAAAGATTAGTGCGCTGCCATCAATTACTGAGAAATATTTGTTAATGTCTACATAGTACTATTAATAGTGATATAGTTACAGTTTATTGTACATACAAAGAAAGTATATCAGATTCTCAAGGGTATGCAGATACTTTGCTCTGTAGCAATAAATAATTGCATCACGGTACACTGAAGGTTCAGTTAGACTTGGTTTTAATGTCTCTGGTTCTCTAACTGATAAACTGCTGTTGCTGAGTGTTGTGCCCAAATCCTATTATAAATGCTTTTCTCTTAAAATTGTATCAGATCTTTGAGTCATCACTTCTTTCCTCAATCCCAAAATGAGTGAAGGTAAAAAGCATTATCACACATGCGAAGGCCAGTCCTCTTCAGTAGAATCTGGAAACACCTTCTACTCTTTTATATTCTCTCTCAGGCCTCTTTCCCCTCCAGCTCAGCAGTATAATAATCAGCTGATGCTTTCTGTTCTTATCCGAAAACATGTGCCTTTTCTACACGTATCAGTGGAATCTGTGTAAGACATTTACTTCTATTGAATAAGATAGTTCCATTTGCCATCAGTATTTCTTTCTCCACTACTGAGGAGGCTCAGAATGATGGAATTATTTGGCCAACTAGTACTTAATGTCATGTGAATGGGAACAGAGATAATATACTATGATATTCTGTTTTTTATTTTTCACAGAAATAAACAAATTAACATTAATGAGTAAGAATATAAAGTGAGAATTAAAATACTATATTGTATCTGAGCAAATTAATTGGTTTCTCTGTGTTTTGACATCATGCCTAATAGAAGGGACTCCTCCCCCACCTCACAGTAAATGGTACAAGTAGCTCTGTGACTCTGAACAAGATTCTTAATCTCTCTGAGCCTCAGTTCTCTCCTCTGTAAAAAGGAGACAATGAATAACACCAACTTCACAAAGGGATAAAAATAGGTTACTTATACTGCATAGCATAATGCTCAAAATAGCACTCAATAAATGTTACTTCCTTTAATCTTCCTTCAATTAATGTTATTTTATGTCCAATTCTCTTTTTATGAGCTTAAAACCAAAATGTTATATAATGGAATTATAAGAGATGCGGAATTTGTTCTTTGAAAACAAAAATCTTCCAAATACCTTACTTATACTGTATGCATTTGGCATCATATGAAATGTACATACTTGTATAGCATTTTGCATATTAAATACCCGTGTTTGTATTTTAATAAATGTTCAGTGGGGATTAATCCAGACTTTTCTGGCAGATGGTAAACATCCAGAATATTACACAAAAGCAAAGACTAGAACACTTTGCTTCATTAGCCAAAAAAAAAGAAGAAGAAAGAAATATTTCTTAGAAGAACAGAAAAATAAAAACAGAATAAAAAAATCAGTCATGTAAGTGGTCAAATATCACCTTTTGGCATTTTAATAAACTGTTGCTTAGATAGAAATATCAAGCTATTACTAATGGCTATTAATGTGTACATGCTTCATGTAATTTTATAGTATCTTATTTTAATATCTGTAATTTTAATGAATTGCAATTTAGGAAAGAAACAATTTTCATTTACTTTATATAACATAATTATGGATCAAATTAACCTCACACTAGTCTTAATTACATTTAGTTTCATTTGGCTGATCAAGCAATTAACATGCCACTGTATTTTGGAAGTAAAAACCAAGTTGTTACAGTCTTTCTTCCAAAAAACATGTACTTGTTCATCTCAAATGTAGCCACCATGTAAAATAATTTCTTAGAGTTTTTTTTTCCTTTTTTTTTTTTGGTTTACTGTACACTCAGTACATTGTTGCTCGAGAATAGGTATAATGAGGAAGTGCTGCACCTGGGGTCCTGTTATATGCAACTGCTTAATAATCTCTCCTTCATGTCACCCTTTATCTGCTACGTTCAGATTGGTTTCCATGCATTTCTCTTTTAATTGGAACTAATTTTAGGCCTGCCATTACTTGTGATTAAACAGCCTCTTTACCACACATATATTTTCTTCCGTTTATGTATTGTTACATTCACAATTTCCTTTAGAAGAGAGTGATTTGTCAGGAAGAGACCATCTTTTTACTCCATTAGCTAAGTTATATTTGTAAGGAGTATAATTTTAACAGCAATAAAAAATATTGAGTTTAATAATAATAGCATTCAGGACCATATGAGTATGACTGCAACTAATCCTTTTCAACTAATTGAAAATGAAAATGGCCCTTTGCAATATGTGTGTATTGTGAATAATCCTAATTAGGATAATGCAAGGTTATTTTAGCACAGTTCAGAGGCAGGGTACAGTCTCAGAAAAACAGCTTAGCTGAAGTGTAGTCCATTTAGAATTACCTTGGAACCTACGAGAAACCACAGGCTTTGAGTCATGAACACCACAGAAGAGAGGTCCTTTGGAAGGCACAGGTTCCCATTTTATTTAAAGAGGCTTAAAAACAGAAAAGGCCACCGTACTGTGATACTTTCCAGTGGGAAAATAATTTCTAAAATTCATACAGTATCCATGATAGGATATATCTCAAAATGCTAAACATAAAATATTTGAACAAACTCTGCACAGGTGTATTATTTGCTTGTTTTCCAAAGACTCTGTTTTTGTGTTTCATGGTAAGTTTCATTTCTCTTCAGTGTGGATAAAGATAGTAGCTTTCCCTTGTTTTCCTGTGACATTTCATATTTTGGCTGGGTTTGTCAGATTGCATCAGTCACATTTGATTACATTATATCATGTCAAGAAACAATGAAAAATAAGGTATTTTTCTCTTTATTGAAAGAAGCAGGATTCATGGTCCACCAGATTTCTTATGTAAATATTCCTTTTCACATATAATGATAGAAACCAAAATATATTACAGTAGGAAGAACTGGATGCAACCAATAATGGCTGACAATTTAAACAATGCATGCACATTGTAACTAATTTTATAGTTATTCGTAGGACAAAATATTTATAGCTCTATGCATGTATAGATCTATTAGAGAGTTATTATTTTGAAAAAATTATGGTTATGGTTTGAGTGCTTGATCTCAGTAGTGACTAAAGGTCAATTTTTTTTTTAATTTAAACATTTGAGAAGTTATATCATGTTTATAATAAAATTTTCTTCTGCTTTCAATCTTCTGAATTCCCTTTAACAGTGAAATAATCAACCAAATAAATACTTTGTCAATAAATAGGTTGTTTGGCTGGTAAGTACATATTGACTATTTTAAATCAAGTCAAAAAGAGTAGCAAAGCAAAGTGTCCAAGACTTTAATTTGTAACTTAAAACAAAGTTGATAAAACAGGCAAAAAATCTAGGAATTTTCTTTGCTTTCAATGATCTCTAGTAAAGAATACCAGGAACATACCTATACTTGAACAAGTTGTGATTGTTACTGTGATCTCAGTAAGAGGTTGTTTGAAAAAATTTATAAGGTTCAGAGTTTAGTTGTGTGATCTGGGGGTGGTTCCAAGAAAGTGAGGATTTGCTCTGAATCAAGTACTGTCAGTAGGTGTGTACTGTTCTATGACTAGGTATCTCCATAATTCTTATTTAACAGCAGGGCAGACTAGAGGACGGCTAGAGCTGTAATTGATAAAGAAGCAACAGTCACTCATATTAGCTAAGGTAGTAGAATGCTTGATCATTTTTATGGCTCAGAAAATGTTCATGTTGTAGCTATTTTCAGACATGATTACAGAATGTTCTTATTGTCTGGTTCTGTCATGATCACAGAATGGCCTTTTCTGCTATCGATATTCTGTGAAATCCTTTATATTAAACAGGAGAAACCAAGGCTCAGCTGATAGTACCAGGCCACCAGTTCCTGATGTTAGGGGCTGCCTTTTCCTTTCTGTTCTATGCCTTTTTATCTCGACTACCCTGTGGACCATGGTGGGTATCTCTCCATAACAAAAAGTCAGAAAAAGTAAGAAAAATCTTATTTTTTGTCTCTACAATTCTTCCTAGAACAGCTCATTCAAATTTGTGGGCACTTCCTATTTGTAGGCTTTTTTTTTTTTTTTTTTTTGATGCCTAATTCTTACATTCACTCAAACTTAAATTGTCTAAAGTGAATCTCCATAAACGCCATATATGATAAACCCACAGCAAACATCATACTGAACTGGGAAAAAAATTGAAAGCATTCCCACTTAGAACTGGAACCAGATAAGGTTGCCAACTGTCACCACTTCTGTTTGACATAGTATTAAAAGTCCTAGACAGACAAATCAGGCAAGAAAAGGAAATCAAGGGGTATCCAAATGGGGAAAGAAGAAGTCAAACTATTACTCTTTCCTCATGATATGATCTTATATCTATAAACCCCCAAAGATTCTGCCAAGAGACTCCTGGAATTGATAAATAAATTCAGCAAAGTCTCAGGCTACAAAAATCAATGCACACAAATCAGTAGCATTTCTATACACCAACAGCCATCAAGCTGAGAACCAAATCAAAGACTCAATATCTTTCACAATAACAACAAAGAATAAAGTACCTAGGAATATTTTAATCAAGGATGAGAAAAGACCTCTATATGGAGAACTACGAAATACTGAGGAAGGAAATCTCAGATGACAAATGGAAAAACATATCATGCTCATGGATGAGCAGAATCAACATTGTTAAAATGTGTATACTACCCAAAGTGATTTACAGATTCAATGCAATCCCCATTAAAATACCAATGTCATTTTTTGTAGATCTAGAAAAAATAATTCTATGCTTTGTATGGAACCAGAAAAGGCCCTCAATAGCCAAAGCAACCTTAAGCAAAGAAAAAAAAAATTGGGAGGAATCACTTTACCAGACTTCAAGCTATATGACCAGGCTATAGTAAACAAAACAGATTGGTACTGGCACAAGAACAGAGATACAGACCTTTAAAACAGGACTGAGAACCCAGATATAAAACCATCCCATATACCATCTGATCTTTGACAAAGCAGACAAAATATGCAATAGGGAAAAGAATCCCTATGCAATTAATAGTGTTGGGAAAATTGGATAGCCACATATAGAAGACTGAAACAGGATCCCCACACCTCTTACCACTCACAAAAAATAATTCATGATAGATAACAGACTTAAACCTAAGGCATAAAACTATAAGAATTCTAGAAGAAGAAGTTGGAAAAACTCTTACAGATATTAGCCTAGGTAAGGAATTTATGAAGGAGACCTTAAAGGCAATCACAGCAACAACAGTAATAAGCAAATTGGACCTGATTAAATTAAAAAGCTTCTGTATAGCCAACTAAACACCAATAGAGCAGATAGACAGTCTATAGAATGACAGAAAATATTTGCATGCTATACATCTGATAAAAAACTAATAACCAGAATTTACAAAGAACTCAAGCAAATCAGCAAGAAAACATCAAACAACCCCATTAAAAAGTGGGCAAAAGACACGAACAGAAGGTTTTCAAAAGAAGATAGACTAACAGCCAATAAGCATATGAAAAAATGCTCGACATCTCTAATCGAGCATTAGAGATGCAAATCAAAATCACAGTGTGATATCACTGAGCTCCAGTGAGAATGACTTATCAAAAAGTCCCAAAACAACAGACACTGGTGTGGATGTGGAGAGAAAAGAACGCTTATGCTGTTGGTGGGACTACAAACTAGTACAACCTCTATGGAAAATAGTATGGAGATTCCCCAAGAAACTAAAAGGTAGACCTACCATTTGATCCAGCAATCCAACTACTGGGTATTTACCTAAAGGAAGAAAAGACATTTTATAAAAAAGACACTTGCATTCGAATGATTATAGCAGCATAATTCACAATCACAAAGATGTCGAAACAACTCGTGTGTCCATCAACACATGAGTGGATTTTAAAATGTGGTATATGTATACCATGGACCATTACTCAGCCATTAAAAATGGTGAACTAATACCTTTTGTAATAACCTAGATGGAACTGGAGACCATCTTCCTGAGAGAAGTATCCCAAGAATGGAAAAACAAACACCAATTGTACTCACTATTAAGTCTGAACTAAATGATCAACACTCATGTGCACCTGTGGTAGTGAAATTCAATGGAAATCAAGCAGGTGGGAGGCAGGAGGAGGGAATGGATAAATTCACACCTAATGGGTACAATGCACACTATCTCTATCTATTAAAATAAAAATAACATGAATCTCTGAATCTACCTTCTCAGATCTGCTTTACACAGAGCCATCCTGGACACCTGCCTCTTCTCTGGGCCACATCACCAAGGTTAACTGATTCTATTCCAAAACTCTGAAATCCATACTTTCATCTCCTTAGGAGCCAGCTCTCAAAATTGTTGTCTCTGATTCTCTGAAACTAAATTGTTACTTTCTTTACAGTGTCTATTCCTTTAGAAGGGTGCTTATCATACTTCATGTGTTTCTAGATATGTTTCACCACCTAGGTTCTGCTCTCCTTGCCTATGTCTTATTCATTTTTGTCTCTTCAGTCTCTGGCTTCAGAGTCACCTGCCTAGGTTTACATCTTGGCTCTGCCAGTTCCAGGATGTGAGATATTAGCCACGTCACTTAATCTCTATGGGCCTCAGTTACATCATCTGTAAAATGGGGTTGTTAATAATGTCACCTATCTTATAGAGTTGTTCTGAGAATTAAATGAGGCATACATATTCATGAAATAATATCCAACACACAATAAACCTTCAATAAATGTATTAGCTATTATTACCACATGCCTTCCATATAGAAAAAGCTAACTAAATTTTTATTTAATTGGGTTGATACTAGAATCCCAATCATATATGAAATGAGCAGTCAGTTTAAGATATGGGGACAACATTTCATCTTCACCTAAGTTATGCTAGTAAGTTCCAGGCAGGCTGTAGTCTGTGACCCTG
This sequence comes from Lepilemur ruficaudatus, assembly GCA_963574885.1. Classification (NCBI taxonomy): domain Eukaryota; kingdom Metazoa; phylum Chordata; class Mammalia; order Primates; family Lepilemuridae; genus Lepilemur; species Lepilemur ruficaudatus. The sequence continues at coordinate 32,858 of CAUYRT010011611.1, forward strand.
GTACTCCACGGAAAAGCACTACATCAACAGGTGCGGGGATTTTGTAATCAGGTAGACCAGGGTTTGAATCTGGGCTCAGTTTTGAGTAAATTCCTTCACTTTGAAGAACTTCCTCTGTAAAGTAGAAATACTATCTATTATATCTATATAATTCACAATATCTATATAATTCAATAATATCTATTATAATTCACAGGGTTATTTTTGAAAAATAAATGGGTTAATGCATGCAAACTAATGAGCAAGTTAACAGCTAGTTATATATGTGTGTGTGTATGTATATATGTTAATTATTTTCTCTTAATTTGTCTTCCCACTGTGCAAGGAAATACCCATCCACATAAACCTTCCAAACAGCATGGGAAGGGGCTAACTAGGAAGGGTTACACAGCAATTCTCTGATGAATGTCTTTGGAAGTTCCGATGAGACATGGCACTATGCTGAAATGAAGCCTTGATCAGAAATGAAATCCATCAAGCTAGAAGTAATATGGCTTTTGATAGAAACACAAGATGTTAATCAGGAGATTAACTGGTTGACACAGTTACAGACAAGGAAGTCAGATCAAGCACTTGTTAGAAGAATTTGGCAGGATCCAGGCCTCGGGGAGAGGAGACATTTTAAGGCAGGCAGAGCAGAAAAAGTCTTAGCACCTGGAAGGGGCTGGCACCACCCAGTGTTAAACTCTTTAGGATTTGTAAAGTTTAGAGGCAGAAAAGGTCAAGCAAAGTCTGTCCTTGTCAGGAAAACACAACAATGAAAGTTTTAAGTAAATAATTGCTAAAACTCGTATTGGAGGACAGGAAAGGCAACAGGAAGATATACAAGTAACAGAGATAGTTAACGGCAGGGAGCAACAGATTCCCTAGGAGTGAGGACAGGCAGACGGGAGAGCTTGGGCGCACTAGAGCACTCCAAGTGAGCTAATACTCCTGCAGCTCTCAGATCAATACTCTCAGGTTCCCAGTGCTGACTATTAAGCTCTCTTAGCTCCAAACCTACTCTTCTGCAGTATGCTTTGTGATACCAGGACTAAGGTCCTACAAATGTCACCTCTCCTTTGCCAGCTGTTTCCCTGTTAAGTTCTGCTAATAGGGGTCACTAAAGGAGACTCTAAAACTGGAGGAGGGAGAAGGAACTTGCTTTGCTTGTATCTGTTTTGCATGATCTTCCTATTAATACCACCCTAGTAAATGGCCATTCATCTTGAGAATTGGAAATTTGTTCCAGTTTCCAGCTTCTTCCTCACATTCCTAGAACCGGCCTGATTATGTCCACTCAGAGGTATCAGCACTAGGTGGAGAACATTGCCTCCTCAAGAGGACCAGCTCTGTAGGATTCCCTCTCCAGACTTCTAGATTCTGGCTCCTTCAGTCTCTTCTCTCTACATCTGTGTTACCACCATGTTTTCCTGTTGCTGCTCCAGTCCTGCAATATCCATTTAACAAATTCTCTATTTGAAATTCTGTTTCTGTTTTCTTGATCCCACCATTACTGACATATACTCCCATGCCTTATGATATCTTTGGATTTGTACACAAAAGGTAGAAGGCACTGACTCTTTTGCTTAGCTTTTGTGCAAACCAGATGTCTCAGAAAGTGCAGAAATTTGGAAGTGTTGTGTTCCTAGTAATATATCAGAGGAAAAGCATCCTGAATTTCTCATTACTAAGACTTACTGTCATTTCCTGTTTAGTGTCAGTCTTTCTTCATATGCTGTAGACTCTGGGAAGATATAGATCCCATGACAGCATCTGGCCTGGCACATAGGTACTTACTAAATATCTGTTGATAAATCAAGTAAGTAAAGAAGGCATGGAAATGATTCCATGTATTTGTGTGAAAATTATGAAAATTACTTATATCCCAATACAATCATTTATAAAACTCTATGTCTATATTGCGGTACTCGTCCATGAGTCATTATTAAAGAAGTTATGCAATAAGTAATTCCTTTGTGGCTAGAAAGATACTTAAGTCACAAATACAACCTAATATATTTCATATATGTTGTGACTTTTCCTGGGTATTAGGGGAAAGAAATGGATCTTATGAACTTTCTAGAGCCAAAGAAACATTGACAAATTTTGAAGCAAGTATGTAACCTATTCCTTATATTTTCTATTCACTTGAAATGTATTTAGTAGAAAACTCAGATCTAGATGGAAAATCACTATTTTATAAAGAATTCAATCCATATTAAAAATTTTTTTAATTAAAATAATACTATTTAAAGATAATAGTTTAAAAAGTAGGTTTTACTGGCAACTTAAGTTTGTAATTTAGGACTTGAATTTGTTAAAATTCCAGGAGTATGTCCTGAAGAGAATTACACTATTGATAATAAATGAGTTATAAGTATATTTTGCATATAACGTGTGTGAAAGACTGGTTCTTTAGTGACTAAAGAAATTAGGATGTTTCCAAATAGACCTAAAGAATCTCTAATTATAAAGAAATTATGGAAAAGTGACTTAGTACTTAAAAGTCTGTGGATAGCATGAGGGTCAGGTGGTTTTGAGGATTACATACTTACATAGTTGTTCATAGTTTTCAAAGCATTTTCACATATGTATTTCATTGATCTTCATTACAGCATTTCCAGGCAAATATATGTACTTAGAGAAAACTTCTAGAAATCTTTGTTGTATCTGGCTTTCCCTGGCTTAATGTGCCATATAACAAAACTCCCCTTAAATCGCCACCAGATTGCTGACAAAATTCAGTCTGTCTTCAAAATTGTTATGATTATGTAACTATTGGCTTGGATACTGGCTGTGTGTTTGGTTAGAATGGAGTGGAGAGTAGGCATGGAGTGTGGACATTTCCAGTGGAGACTGATTAGAATCATTCAGCCAACCTCATAAAGGGGAAATATGATGCTTGTGTGGCAGCCTGACACAACAAAACTTGGTTCTGGCCATGCAGACACTGCTGCTCATGCTGGATCTACTGCTAGAAGTGCTCTCTCTTCCCTGACCAAAATATGATGACTTGTCGAGCTAGAGGACCCACTGGATCTTGAGCTTCTATTTCGCATTCCCCTACATTCTATAATATCAATGAGCTAGGGCTTCCCTAAGTGTCTAGAATAATGCCTAGGGTTTATTTGCATGAATGAAAGAATTGGACATATACAAGAGAGAAAAAAATGAATAATATCTGTAACCAAGTGTGTAGCCATGCTATGACTCCTGGCTCACATCCATTACTCATGGATGGAAAGGGTGAAGGTCAGAGAGGCTAAAAATGATTGGCCCCATTCAGGTCTTCTAACTCTTAGTTCCAGGTTATTTTGCGGTATCATGTACCCATTGGAGGAGAAAATTGGTAGGAATCTATGCTTACTAGTAATTACATGAATAATAGAAGAGCTTGAGTAGTTGTATGTATGTATATATGTACACACATGTTTTTAAACCTTATTATGTCATTAAATGAAGTAATGTAACAGAATAATAAAAGTTATCTAGCACTTGAAGAATAAATACTCTTAGACTGAATTTTAAGACATAATTCTAGAGTGAGAGACATTGTGGGAGACTGAGAAATTGGGGAGACTTAATCTTATTCATGTAGGTAATTAGGATATTTATGGGGCTTGAACACAAAATATGAAAGAATAAAGGCATCATTGATTTGGTTGAGATGAGCTAATAATTCCTCCCAATCATGCTGGGAAACATTTGGATGGAGAGAAATACTGTTCTACAGTTAACTCAGGCATATGACATTGAGCTTGTTCTCCTGCTCAACTCCTGTGCAGTGTGTGGACTGTGGAATCCTTTAACATTAGGACCTGGTCATAAAAAAAAGGAAATGGCTGAGGGATGAGAGATGCTGCCAGACTAAGTTGTTCTCTCTATCAGATATTTTAAAAAGAGAATTTTGACATCTAAAATTTACAAATATTAAAGAAATAAATTGCAAAAGTTAATGAGATCATTATGAATGATGGCACTTATTTCACCTTCAAAATATGTCTGTGTGGTTATGTGATTCATTATTATAAAATTCTATATTTATAGTACATGAATTGAGAACACTATGTTCAATTCTGTAATTTGTGGAGGCAATGATTGAAGCTTTTTCAGACTTTTAGAGTAAAGTATTATTAGATTTTCTGCATGATAAGGGAAACACATATAAAAAACTTCCCCTGTTAATACGTATGGGTAGAAGTACTCTGTGAATGCCTCCTGAATTCCTTGTGTCCACATTGTGAAAGCCACTTATGTTAGTTTAGTCTGCTCTAACAGAATACCATAGATTGGGTGGCTTCAACAGCAAACATTTATTTCTGGAAGTTGAAAGTTTGAGATCAGGGTGCCAGTATGGTTGGGTTCTTGGTAAAGGCTGTATTCCTGGTTTATACATAGCTGTCTTCTCCTCATATCCTCACATAGCAGAGAGAGAGAAAGATCATCTCTCTCATGTCTCTTTTTATAAGGGCACTAATTCCATTCATGAGAATTCCACCCTCATAATCTAATTACTTCCCAGAGGCCCCTCCCCTAACCATCCCTCACATTGGTGAGTATAATTTCAACATATGAATTTTGAGGGGACAAGCATTCAGTCCATAGCACCACTAAACCATTTTTGGGGAGAGAAACAAAATAATTTATCTTGACACTATCTTAAGCATCTTTGAGAGAAACATGTGCTATCAGTTGTGGCTTGGTGATTCTCTGCAGGGACAGATTGTTATAACCTTAGAACCATAGACTGTCAAAGTTGGAAGGAATCTTTAAGGCATTTTATCCATCCAATCAAAGTCCCAGTGTCCCCCAACTTGCTATAAGGTGGTCATTCAGTTTATGTTTAAATATCTACAGTGACAGAACTTTCATCACTTTTTGAGGTTGTTTATACTGAAACCACAATTTTTGTGACCAGTTTGACCCCATGAAGCTAGAATAAAGCTCATTCCATCTATGTGAAGAGAGTGTCATATCATATCACATTGGAGTAAGTAGTTCCATGAAATCTGTCCATTTTTGAATCAATTGTTTCTCCTGTGACAGTTTCAAGTTCCTTTTGCATCCTAGCCAATTTTTTTCAGAAAAAGAGGTAGGCTTTCCATTTACCTACCCCTCTGCCTGCCTCCCATATTTAAAGATGCACCAAGCAGTAACTGTGTAGTTACTTATTTTATAGTGTTTCCCAAATTGGGTTCTGTGGAACATTATTCTCACAAGCATGCTCTATGAAAAAGTTTCACAGGACAAATATTCTTGAAATTTGGCAAATCTATATGTTTTTCATGATTCGCAGTAAATATTATCGTACTAAAAACACTGAGAAGCCCTTGAGAAAGTAAATCTATTTAACTTTCTATAATTTAGGATTTCCCAAACTTATTTGATCTCAGACTCTTTTTCAAGTAACATCTGCTAGCATTTCTTTGAACCAACTGTTCTTTAGAAATGCATGTTGAGAAATGCTGGCCATAAATTTACGGAGACGTCAAATCACAGGAGGAGGGTGGAACAAATATTTGGTTGGGTAAGTTTTTACTAATGGGAGATATAATGTAATGAGAAGAAAGGGGAACCTAATCACTGTAGTATAGTTTTTTGCCTTTGTTCTTCTTATTTTGACCAAGCCCCACCCTGTGTCTTATTATTTTGCCCCTGTTTGTTTTGACTGATGCATGAGTATAAGAGCCTTATATAGAACTACAAGTCAGAGAACATTTGTAAGAGCTCTATGGAGCCTTAAAACATCATAAATAAGATCACAACTGTTCTTTTTTAAAGAAGGGCAATGGATTAGGAAGAATTAGCCACAGGGAGTATTACAAGCATTCATCTTCTTTCATTATACTTTAGAGACACATGGTTATATGGCATGCAATTCCTTGCCAGACAAAAATAAAATGGCTAAAACCTTCTATGAATATTTAATAATTAAAGATAATTTATTCTCAAGTGGAATCTACCCAAGTAGGTCGTAGAAACAGCTCCTTTCATTTGGATGGCAAGCTATAAGAACAATGTAAAATCTTAATAAGCCACATCAAGAAGGAAAAAAAAAGTCCTGTTATTTAAATTATATTTTACAGGTAAATGCTAGGAAATGTGGCTTTCAGCTGATATTTCCTTGTTATGATTTGGTGATATTTGCAACAAAGGTTTAATACTTTTGACCTGTGTTTTATTACTTATCAGTAATTTTATAGCTCACAACCAAACTGAAGCAAAATCAGAGCGTGGACACAATTACAGTAGAATTTACAGAGCGTACAGTTCATCTACTTCTGACAAGCCAATATAAAATCCCTCCACTGCTGTAAAGGGTCACCCTCAAATCAGGGTTCTCTAAATTGTTTGATTAGACAATATTTTAAAAATTAAGAGAAAATGTTGCTATAATAATGTGGTGGTTTCATTAGCTGGAATATAGGGTTTCCTTTTTTAAATCTCCTGTTTTTAAAGGACATTAACCAATACTCTCCATAATGACAATCAGAGCATTTCTTAACTGAGGAAAATGATACAAAATAAAGTCACTTTTGTTAACAGTCAATCCATAATAATAATTAAAAAATCCTGAAAACAGAAGCAGGATCCCCTCAGAAGGTAGAACTGAGAAAAAGGGAATTCACTGAGATGTTGCCCCAAAATAATAATTTATGAATTGAAGTGGTTTTTTTTGCATATATTACTCACACACACACACACACACACACACACACACTTACAAACAAACACAACTGCATAGACACACACAAGAACCATCTCCAAGAACATATATTGAAATTTAATAGGAGGAAAAAAGAAGAATGGGGCTCTTCTTTATTTTATGGTTTGAAAAATAGGAATTTATGAGAAATGAGTTCACACAAAATACTAATAAAAGGAGATGCGAATATCTCTACCTTTATTTCAGTGCTTCAATGATGAAACTAGCAGGTATTAATTAAGAGATGTTATCATACTAGTAGACATCCAATAAACCATGTGGAATGAGTTAGTATTTTTAGATCAGGGAATACTTACATAAATTTTCTTAAACATAAATATAGTCTCATTAGAGCTCCCACCTTCCTCCCACAGTTTTTGAGAGGCAGATGCTCTCAGTGATTAAAATTGTCTGAGAGGCACAGAGTGTGGGAATTTGAATCCCAGTTCTACCACTTATGAGCTGTATGATGGTGAGCATGCTCCTTACCTCTTTGAGCCTCAAAGAGGCCCTGCTTATTTGTGTGTAAAATGGGTCTGTGACCTCATCATGTGTGACCATGATTTATACAAGACACCAGAGTGTCTTCCCTTTCCCAAGTGTGTAGTAAATCTTGTATCTCTTCTGTCCTCTCTTCCTCTTCCTCTTCCTCCTACTTCTCACTCTCCTTCTCTGTCTTCTTATTGTCATTGTTGCCTTCCCTGCTACTGACATCTCATTTGCAATCACCATGTATTAATAAGTTCAGGTCTCTTTTAAATCAGAATTCACTAGATTAAAGCAAATGTGGCACAATGGTAGTACCTTAATGACTTAATGAAAAAGAAATGTAGGGAAGAGAATTGTGGTGCCTCAGTTTCTCAGACTGTCTCCTTCCATTAATTCCATATTTAAAATATGTCTAATGACACAACGAAGTGATTCTGAAGGAGCGCCTCTGAGGACCCGGCCTGAGGATCATGACGGGACGTCTGTCTCAGTCTGAACTGGCCTTCCTCCTAACAGAACAAGATACATCCTATATCCTCCAACTTCTGTTCTGCCCACCACACTCGCAGGCCAGGGGGTTGGGTGGAGGTTGGGGGGGGAGTTAAGAATTCAGTGGCAAAGTTGAAGGAATTATGAGGATTCTGACATTTAAGAATTTCTTTTTGCCATGCCTTATAATTTTTAAATGTCAGAGAGAATTGGAATGACTATTAAGTCTGAGATCTTAGCACAGAGTTAGGTCAGTTTTATTTTACTAAAATTGGCTTGTTTATTTCTAGCAAATAAGCCTTGCACTCCAGAATGACTATTTCTTTTCTTTATCTGTAACTACTCCATCATTGGTTGTAAGATGAAGGGCCACAATTTCAAAGACAAAGCAGTAAAAACAAAAGCAGATTTGCTTTATTGACTATAGAGCTATTTGCCTATTAGGGCAATAAAACAGGAAAGAAGCTAAGATGTTTGATGTGTTTCACATCCAAATAGTTTTATTATTGACAGTCTTATCAATAAGGCATAAGTGCACCTATTCAGAGACCCCAGGGTCACATTTAAAGTAATATTGATATTTAGATTTTCTATACTAATCAATTAGGCTGTAAAACAGTATTCTTTGAAAAGTTAGCCCAAAGAAAAAACCCGGTAAACTACATTTTCACTTAATGTAATATCAATAAAAGGCAAGAAATTTCTGAAACCTGTAATAAACATCAACTTACTTGGCATGTGACTTGCCAATAGAAGGGGGAAATTTTGGATGTATAACTGCTTCTGCTCTTGATTTTTTTCTGTTATCTTGTACATATGCAAAGAGTTTTGTAATTATTGGTTCTACATCATTAAGGCCTGGTTCAAAGGCCACATTCTTAATGAAACCTTCCAAGTCTCCTACAGGTGGGAGCATTTTTAAAAAATTTTTTATTTCAGGATATTACAGGGGTACAAATGTTTAGATTTCATATGTTACCTTTTCCCCTCCTGATTCAGAGCTTCAAGCATGTCCACCTCCCAGACCATGTGCACTGCACCCATTAGGTGTGAATCTATCCATCCCCCCTCCCCCTCCCATATCACTACTCTGAATTTCCAAAACACTTCATACTTTTCATAGGTTGCCTATACATATTATTTTCTACCTTATATTGTCATTACTTCCGTAGAATTTGTGCATTGCCCATTCAAATGTTAGTCCAGGGAAGCAGGGCACTTGTCTTACCTTGTATATCTACCACAGTGACTCACACAAAATAAATACTCAAATTATTAAATATATGAATGAATGAATGACTTCCCACTTGAGATCCCTCACTTTGGGACTAACCACAAAAGCGAAATATACACAGCAAATACACTCACAAAACTTTTTGGCAGGTTTGCCATAAACAGAGTTTGAAATTTTAGAGTCAGGAATGATCCCAGAGATCATCTCTTTCACTCTTGGCCCATATTTTACTCATCAAGATGCTGAAGCTCAGAGAAACTGATTACTGTAAGATAAACAGTATGTCTGAGAACACATGTGAAAGTGTTCTTCAGTTAGAAGAAAATTTGAGTTTATGTTGCTGATGCCTTTATTATTTTTAAACTATTTATGTATGAATATATGTATATATTAATGCATATATGTATATACACATATATTATACATATATGTATAATATATGCATACATGTATATATGTATGCATTTACTATTTTTAGTGACAAAGTCCCCAAAAGGCAAGTGACTAGTAAAAGCCATATCAAGACTCACTGGCAAAGCCAGCACTAGAATGCTGTTCTCTCAGTCACAGTATTACACATCCTGCAAAGGATACTGTTTCTCTGATGAGTGGACCTACTAGTTACTCCTCTATTTGGCTCAGCCAAACCAAACCAACTCACAGATGTTACATGGGAAATGGAGCTGTATGAGAATGTGCAATATACATGGGTCTAGAACAGTGGTCCCCAGCCTTTTTGGCAGTAGGGCACCAGGGACCAGTGTCATGGAAGACAATTTTCCCTGAGGGTGGGTGCGGTGGGAGAGGAGGCGGAGCTCAGGCAGTGATACATGCAATGGGGAGGGGAGTGGCTGTAAATACAGATGAAGCTTCACTCATTCACCTGCCACTCACCTCCTGGTGTGCTCTCTGGGGCCCAAGGGTTGGGGACTGCAGGTCTAGAAGGCAGGTGAGATAACACAGATTTCCAAGACTGCAAAAAGAGTGTAAAACTCATGGCCTACTATTTACCTGCATATTAGTATATCACTTTGCTCTTTCTTCACTTATCTTCAAGAAAGATAAAAGAATCTTTCTTGATGTTGTTGCACCTCTGAGGAAGATGAGTTCTCACAAATCACTTCTCATTTGATGAGGAAAGAGACACAGATGTGTTTAAGGTTATATACTGAATTGGAGATAGGAACAGGGTTTGAACTTAACTGTTTAAAGTCACGGCCCGGTGTGCTTTCGTCTTCAGTTGTTGCCTCCACATATTTCCAAATAAGGAGTATATGAAATGAAGAATTGATTATGTTTGTTTAGAAATGTTAGCAATTGTCCTAACAAAATACCTTTCAGTTGAGGAAATCAAACACAGTTATATAATAGGTGAATACCTGGATAAACACTATTGAGAGTTTGAAGTATCCTTATAAACCTTTTCAGGCGTATATAAACATATATAATACAGGGGAATATTTAAAGTTTTTAGCCAAATGTATACTATTCTATAACTGCCTTATTAACTTCATGGTATGATTTCTATAATGTATTTTTACCACTCTCTTATTATTGGATATTTAGCTTGCTTTGCTTTTTTTCTTTTATAGACTAATCTGCAATGCACATTCTGTCCCACATATCTTCATACACAATGTGATTATTTTCTTACGATAAAATCTTAGATGTAGAATTGCTGGTCATTTTAGATTACATTTCCTAGTAGTGTACTCTGAAGTGAATTGCATTTAGGAGGTGTATTAAGGAGTGTGGTGGGGTCGACACCTGTGGAATGGTAGGGAAGGGAGTAGGAGTAGTTGGAAGTTGGCTGTTATACAATCTCTTAAGGAAAGACCCAGCTGATCCCCCAGGGAAATATTAAGCTGGAATGGCCTCTTAGAGTTGCCTCAATTTGGAGTAAGGTGGACTGGCCCTGACTTGATTAGTTGCGGGATGCAGGCTGCTCAAGGAAGGGCTGGTCTGCCTTTGAGCAGGTGGTTCTCTTTAGCTAAGGTGATTCCTGTAAGAACTTGACAGCTGAAGGTTATCTACTAGGAGCACTCCTAGCAGCCAGGGAATGAGTTCCACATTCCCGACGGTGGAGCTGGGTGGTGCATCACTGCACTGGGTCAAAGGCAATGCACGTGATATAAATTGATAAATTGTGCCAGATTACCATCTCCAAAGTTGCTAAATTATACTAATCCCTTCAGCAATGCCTGAGAGTTTTTGTTACCCCACACTCTTAACAATGCTGGAAACTAGCCATATTTATAATATTTACCAACCTGATAGACAAAAATCCTCATTTTTTGTTTTAATTTGCACTCATCTATTAGTGAGATTAGTATCTTTTCATATATTGAAAGGTCATGCATAATTCTTCTTTAGTGACTTGCCTGTTTAGGTCCCCTTTGACATTTTCTGTTGTTGAGCTAACCATTTATTTGTTACCCATGTTACAAATATTTTTTCGAGTTTGTAATTTTTTTTTTTAATATTCTTTATGTATCCTTCAGTATAGTCTTTTATATGGTCAGGTCTGCCCATCTTTTCCTAATTTCTAACTTTTATGGTAAGAAGGACCGTTCTTACTTAGGATTACAAAAATATCTTTGTACATACACTTTCAATACTTCATGGTATGTTAAATCCATTTTAAATTTATTTTCATGATATGTATAATATAATACTACAATTGAAGTTGGTGGTGAGGCACCAAGATACAACAGATTCCTTAGTCTTCATTATCTAGAGGGCCAGACATGATGCAGCCATTACCAATTTATATCCTGATGGTTGCAGGACTCTTTTAACCTCTCGACGACATCAGGAATATATGAGGATCCGGAGCCACTGATTAAAGAAGGCGTACTCTTTGCATAAAGCTCTTACTATCTTGTGTCTCATTATCATGCTGAGGGGAGAAATGGCATAGGCGGATCTCCCTTTACTATAGGGAGAACACTTAGCAAGTTTAATGTGTGTCCTGTAAAGTTTCAAAACATAGTGGTCGGTGTCTGGTGCGTGATAGAGAACTTAAAGAGCAAGTCTAGCTCACAAAAGCACACAGCATAGGGTCATCTTGGCTCTTGTCCTGAAGGGCCACCAAGAAGGGAAAACAGAACTCAGCAGACCTCAGATTGTATTTAAAGGGAAAAAAGGGACAAGACAAAGTTGGTTTGTAATTGCAACCTATGAACCCTGCTACTTCAAAAGGATTGTTACAGAGGTATGAGACAAGGATCTAATTTTTTTCTCAGAAGTAGCCAACTTTTTCAATATTATTTAAAAAGGGATATACCATTTCATCCATGGCTTTGAAACACTACCATATTTATATATTAAATTTAAATATCTATCTAAGTGTTCCCATATTCTATACTGTTCCAAGCATATAATCATTTTTCTGAATTATTAATTCTATGAATAAAACCAGCTTATAAAATATCTTAGTATCTGGTCAGAGAAATCCATTATCCATTATTATTTTGCTTCAGAAACTTTTTGCCATTTTTTTGCATTTCTTTTCTCCAAATGAACCAAATAAACTTTAATAAATCCTCCCAAATAATAGATATTTTGTTGGAATTACATTCAACTCTGTTGAAGTATTTTTGGGTAGATTGGAATCTTTTATACAATTTAGACTTCCTATCAAATTGTTGGTGTCTTTATGTCCTTCAGTAACTTTTTATGGCTTTCTTCATATATTTCTGTACAAGTCTCATTATATTCATTCCTAGATATATGTTAATTGTTATAATGAATTAGATCATTCATTTTCATATTCATTGCATAGAATAAATATATATAATTTCTAGTGGTCTAATACATTGATAAATGTTCAACTACTGGCTCTCTGGAGGAAAAAGAAATTCCCAATTTTTAGAATTTGCTAATTTTCATGGTGTAAATATTTTTGCCACCGCCAATTTCACGTTACCAGCATCAATGCCACTAACTGCGAAATTAGGAAAAGTATACTGGATTTATTCTTGTGAGCTCTTATAAACCAATTTCAGTGCATCATTGTCACTTATATATTTTCTAGTCAAATAATTTTTAAAATAATTACAATTGACTTTTTGTAAAGTTCAAAGTAAACTTTAGAAATAGGAATTTAGAGCCTAAGAATTAGAATCTTAAGAATTAAAATTTAGAAAGCATTAAGCTATATCGTCCTCAAATTTTTTTTCCCCAAATTTACTACTCACTACTACTTCTGGTATACATTAATTGGGGGAACATTTATGATAATTGTTTATCATGGGCTCCCTCTTAGGAGCTCTTAATCCTGGGATTTTCCTTTTCCTTGTGCAGCTTCATCTACAGTTGGACTTGTGGATGAACAGAGTGTATTGCATCAGATACTGAGTGTTTCACCAGCCTCGACTATGCAAGCTGCCTGTGTCAAGTAAACTTTGAGAGAAGCCACTTAAAGCCACTTACAAAATTCCCAAAGCTTTTCAATGTATTATCTGCTCAGATGCTTCCCAGAGTTTCCTCCAGCATCTGCTGGTTGGATTTTAGTGATGTCTGTCAGGTCAGAGTTGAAATTTGTAATCAGAAGAGCAGGAGTGCTATGGAAATTCAGTGGAGTTCTGAACCTTTTTGTTTTGTTTTAACTTATTTTTGTCGTGGTAACCCAAAGCTACTTATTAAGGTTCTGGTCTCATGCTCCTTTTTTTCTCAGCTCTCACATTAGAAGCCATCATGTTTACATTAAGTGAAATCTAGGGGACAAGTGCTGCATCCAATTGCTTTGGGGTCAACTGAATTTGATTCTTCCATCATCTCTCCCACCTACCTTTTATCTACTCTCAAATTAAGGTTTTAGGCCCCTTCCCATGCACTGTCTATCCTTGAGGATTTTCCAGAGCTTTGTTTAGGAAATGCTTCCACTTACTTTTGAGGTAGGTACTTCCTTTGCCAGGGGTATTAGTTTGCTGGGGCTGCCATAATAAATTATCACAGACTGGATGGATTGAATGACAGGGATTTATTTCCTCACAGTCTGGAGGCCAGAAGTCCAAGTCAAGGTGTTGGCTGGATTGGTTTCTCCTGAGGTTCTCTCCTTGGCTTGTAGATCATTGTCTTCGCTCTGTTTTCATATCATCTTTCCTTTGTGTGTGTCTGTTTCCTCAGTCATACTGAATTAGGGTATGGAGACAACAGTCATACTGGATTAGGGTCCCCCATAATGACCTCATTTTAACCAAATTACCTCTGTTGAGAACTTATCTTCAAAAATAGTCACATCCTGAGGTGCTGAAGGTTGGAATTTTGACATATAAATTGTGGGATTCACAATTCCACCCATGACACCAGGGTTGAAATTTAGGCTACTGTCCATTCATTGATAATTTACTTACTTAATCTACTTCATTGATGATAGCTAATCTGGTTTACTATCTTTAAATCTATCTTTCTTATCTCTATATTTCCTTGAATTTTCCAATAGGATTTGGGGTAAAGGGGAAAATAAACACATGGACTCGGATTGTTATCATCAGAAGGCTTCCAATGTTTTCCAATGCCTGTGTGGGAAACGAAGAGAAGAGAGAGCAGATTATCAGTGATTACTATAGCTTACTCACCTACTCTGACCATGAAGGACATGAGCCGTGTGCATGTGCCTGAATATCAGTGAAGAATAGAACTGAAATTCTATCACATTTAATACTCATTGTTTGAATTGTTCCAAAATATTTATAACCCACACTTTACTGTTGTTGATTAATATATAATTAAATATTTATATGATTTTTAAAATTAAAGAATGAGATATAATGGTGTGTTTGTGAATTTTCTGGGATCATGGCTAAAATATCACAGTAACATTTTCTTGGAATAATTACATTATCTATTTATCTATGCACACATATATAGTAATATACAATGTTTCTTTCTGTCTACTTCTGTATAATTTGCAATCTTATTTTCTTGGCATATCCAGATATGAGTCTTTATAAACTACATAAACACTATTAACAAGGATAGTTAAAAATGGGTCTTAAAGTTTCATATTATAAGAACATTTTCTGTGAATGTATTCCATTCTTCCCTCTTTGACGCCTCAGCCCACACAACTAATACAACTGCTCCCTTTAATTAAAATGGGAAAATATATTACTTATAAAACTTAGTTCTAAGCAGAGCCAGGGACAAAATCTATAGTTCCCATAATGGGAGATGTACTATAAAATGGAATAAAATGATAAAGTGATAAATACATGGTATAATTATTTGTTCCCTGTTGGTATCTATTTTTTATCAGTAGCAAGAAAGTATAGAAGAATTACAAAGTCTGTTTTTAATAAAATAAGAAAACTATAAATTATATAACTTATGGGATCTACAGTTTTTTAAAAAAGCCTTTGAAATTAAAATTCTCCCTAGATATTTTCACCCTTGACCTATTTTTTCTCTTCTCTTTATAAGAATTAATAAAATTCTGTTGGATAATTTCTCCTGTTTATCCCATAAAAGCCAAATTGCTGATTGGAAAAATAGCTTTTAATAAAATGTACTTTATTTTGAATTTGTCCATGGATGGTTTGGTTATACATTGGAGAAAATGTATTAGGAGATCAACTTTAAACACCAAGTAACTATTCCCTGGAGGGGAAGAAACAGAAATATGAGCTGCTTACTCTGGGAGCTTTTCAAATCCTCTAATCTGTTTGAGATTACTTTGGTGCCATTATTTAAAGGTTAGAGTTTTGTTGTTGTTACTGGTCTCAGTGTGCACCTCTCACCTGTGCTGTCTTAGCAGTGGTTAGGATTCTGGAATCAGGATTTCCCTTCATTCTGCTTAAGTACAGTTGCATGTTTCTACTTATTATTACATTTTGACTCCAAAGAAATTTTCACATTTCTGCTTATAAAATAGATACTTCTGAGAAGAAGGAGGAAGGAATGCAGAGGTTGGGGAAAGCAACCCGAAGAAGCCACTATGCTCACATATATTTGATCATACAGATTGAAGAAAATATTCCTCTATAGCTGTGTACTGCAGGTTTCATTATATTAAAAAGACACAGTAATGCAGAGCTATATTTAGAAAACCACTCACACTCAAAGAATTTTCGAGATATTTCTACCACAATATAAAAATAGTCTGGTGTGTAGGAATAGAAAACCTAATGGCTGCTCCTTAGGAAACTGGGGACCTAATGTGTATTTCATTTTAACTCTGTTTAAAATAAAATGTCAAGGTGCTACTTGGCTTTAGAGGACTCTTGGCTTAAGCCCCACTTTGTAAGGCAGTTTTTCAAACTCCAAGGTCTCTAAGCCTGTGCCTGGTGAATAATAGAGAGACTCGTTTGAGTCCATTGTAACCCTCCTGTTATGAGAATAAGAATGACCAAAATAGCATTTACTGAGTTCCTACTAAATGTCAGACACATTTTCCTATTTTTAAAATCCTCAACTACTCTGTTAAAGTAGGTTATTTTAACCACTTTTCTAGAGGAAAAAAGAAAAAGAACTCAAAGGGTACTGGTGATGCCAAGATTTGGGACAGGACTATCTTATTCAAATGCTACGATGATTCCAAACCACATAGTTGTCTCTGAAATACTACTCAAGAACCTTGGCCGGGCGCGGTGGCTCAGGCCTGTAATCCTAGCACTCTGGGAGGCCAAGACGGGCGGATAGCTCAAGGTCAGGAGTTTGAAATCAGCCTGAGCAAGAGCGAGACCCCGTCTCTACTAATAATAGAAACAAATTAATTGGCCAACTAAATATATATAGAAAAAATTAGCTGGGCATGGTGGCTCATGCCTGTAGTCCCAGCTACTCAGGAGGCTGAGGCGGAAGGATCACTTGAGCCCAGGAGTTTGAGGTTGCTGTGAGCTAGGCTGACACCACAGCACTCTAGCTGGGGCAATAGAGTGAGACTCTGTCTCGAAAAGAAAAGAAAAGAAAAGAAAAGAGAAAAGAACCTGCACTCATTCCATGGCTTGAAGTTACTCCAGTGCATATGGAGTCACAAGAATGTGGGGGAAGCATAGCTGAGGTGGATTATAATTCTACACTTTCCACCCAAAAGTTTCATCCTAGCAGTCACGACCAAATAAATGATTCAAAACATCTCTATATAAATTCTATTATCCATTGCTCAGTGAGTTCCCATCATCCACAGCAGAGCTCAATGAGGGTGCCCTGGCAATACCTTGGATGAAATAAACATGCTGAGATGAACAGAAATTGAATGTCTGATTTCTTGAGTTGTGTAGCTGGCCTCTGGCCCAAGCTGCTGTCTGACCTGCTCCCAGCCACCCCACCAAGGTGGCAAGCATAAGAATCCTTTACATTTCAAGAGTGTCCTTTGCCTAACTTGTCCAGTACTATCTTCTAACACTTCATTTGGCACAACATCATTAAGCTACTGGTATTTCTAGGACAGACCATGTTCTTCTTAATCTCATTGTCTCTGATCAAGCTGACTTCTCTATCTGGGATGCTAATACCACCACCACCTTCTTACTAACCTAGCTTGTCTACTTCAGATTCCAGGTCAAAGGCAACTAACTGTCTTTGTGACTTTTTTCTGTGAGTCCCCAGATAAACCAAAGCAGTCCTCCTAGGCAGTCACAGATGTGTATATCTTCATTATAAAAGTAATAATTATCAAATTAAATCATTTGTTTATCATTAGTGTCTTCATATTGTACTCTAAAATCATTCTTGAGAGAAACAATGTCTTCCCTCCCTAAATCAGTGACTGGATCAGAGTAGAATCTCAATAAAATTTGTATGATTAATTGCTTAATAATATGGCAAATAAGGCCACAGGTTCCCTTTCTTCCTTATTAGCTTTTCTTTTGGCACAGACTCCTCAATATCTATAGATAAAAATTAACAAAAATGATAAAATACATTCTCAGAATTGCACACTCCTATGTAAAAGTGTGCAGCACAGTTTCTAGTTACTATTTGACGAGAAAATTAAAGAAAAACAAACTGATTAAAAATAACTCCTTTAATAAATTTTAAAAATAAGAATTGTACTCCTTTGGAAAATTACATTAACTATTCTTCCTTTCATGATATGTTGTTTCACTGCTCCTATAAGTTAAGCACTTAAAGTAACAACATAAATATAAGGTTAAAAGAGAGAATTTTTTTTCTACTTTGTGTTTAATAGAAAATTCCAAAAGAAAATACTGAAGAGCTAAGACATTTTCAGTAAATTGCCATCAAAGTGTCTTTTGCATGGCAATTAGGATTTTAAAATTCATTTTCAGTGGGAATCCTTGTCTTGTTCCAGGTCTATGTGGAAAACTTTCAACTTTTCCTCATTCATTATGATGTTGGCTATCAGTTTGTCATATATAGCTTTTATAATTTCCATCTATGCCTATTTTGTTAAGAGTTTTTATCATAAAGAGGGGCTGAATTTTGTCAAATGCTTTTTATGCATCTATTGAGATGATCGTGTGATTTTTTTTTGCTTCTGTTTATATGGTGAATCACATTTATGAATTTATGTATGTTGAACCATCCTTGCATCTCTGGGATGAAACCCACTTGGTTGTAGTGGACTATTTATTTGATGTGTTACTGAATTCAGTTTGCTAGAATTTTATTGAAAATTTTTGCATCTATATTTATAAGGGATATTGGTCTATAGTTTTCTTTTTTTTTTATTGTTGTATCACTTCCTGGCTCTGGTAACAAGGTGATACTGGCTTGGTAGAATGAGTTTGGGAGGATTCTTTCCTTCTTGACGTTATGAATAATTTCTACAGTATGGATACCAATTCTTCTTTGTAGGTCTGATAAAATTTGGCTGTGAAACCATCTGGGACTGTTTTTTGTTGGAAGATTTTTTATTGCTGCTTCAATTTCATTGCTCATAATTGTTCTGTTCAGGCACTTTATTTCATCCTGATTGAACCTTGGGAGGTTATGTGTTTCCAGGAATTTTTTCATTTCCTCAATGTCTTCAAGTTTATGTGCATAGACAGTTTTATAGAATTCTACTATTCAACTTAGTGCTGGAAGTCCTAGCCAGAGTAATCAGGCAAGAGAAAAAAAATTAAAAGTATCCAAATAGGGAAACAGGAGGTAAAACTATCACTGTATACTGATGATATGATCTTATATCTAGAAAACCCCAAAGATTCTGCCAAGAGACTCCTGGAATTGATAAATAAATTTACCAAAGTCCCAGGGCACAAAATCGATGTACACAAATCAGTAGCGTTCCTATACACCAATCTGAGAATCAAATCAAAGGCTCAATACTTTTCATAATAATTACAAAGAAAATAAAATACCTAGGAATATATTTAACCAAGGAGATAAAAGATCTTTACAAAGAGAACCGTGAATTACTGAGGAAGGAAATTGCAAATGCTCTAAACAAATGGAAAAACATATCATGCTCATTAATCAGCAGAATCATTGTTAAAATGTCCATGCTACCCAAAGTGATATACAGATTTAATGCAATCCCCACTGAAGTACCAATTTCATTTTTCACAGATCTACAAAAAATAAATCTATGCTTCATGTGGAACCCGAAAATATCCCAAATAGCCAAAGCAACCTTAAGCAAAAGGAACAAATCAGGAAGCATCATTTTGCCAGACTTTAAATTGTATTACAAAGCTATAGTAACCAAAACATCATGGTATTGGCACAAAAATAGAGACATAGACCAATGAAACAGAACAGAGAACCCAGATATAAAACCATTCACACATTGCCATCTGATCTTTGAAAAAGTAGACAGCAATATGCACTGGGGAAAAGAATCACTATTCAGTAAATGGCGCTGGGGAAATAGCCACATGCAGAAGATTGAAACAGGATCCATATCTCTCAACATTCACTGAAATTAATTCAAGATGGCTTACAGACTTAAATCTAAGACAAGAAACCATAAGAATTCTAGAAGAAAATGTTGAGAAAGATTCTTCTAAGTATTGGCCTAGGCAAAAATTTTATGAATAAGACCCAAAGGCAAATCACAGCAACAATAGAAATATATAAATGGGAATTAATTAAATTAAAAAGCTCTGCACAGCCAAAGAAACAATCAACAGAGCAAATAGACAACCTATGGAATGGGAGAAAATATTAGCATGCTATACATTTGATAAAAGGCTAATAACCAGAATCTACAAAGAACTCAAACAAATCAGCAAGAAAAATTCAAACAACTTCATTAAAAAGTGGGCAAAGTACATGAACAGAAGCTTCTAAAAAGAAGATAGACAAATGACCAATAAACATATTAAAAAATGCCTAATGTCACTAATCAGCAGAGAAATGCAAATCAATACTATAATGAGATATCACTAACCCTAGGGAAAATGGCTTTTATCAAAAAGTTCCCAAACAATAGATGCTATTATGAATCATATTCTAATATGGAATGGAAAAACAATGAATGGACCAAAGAATGGAAAAACAAATACCACATGTACTCACTGTTAAATTGGAACTAACTTACCAGCGCTCATGTGCACATATGGAAGTTAAATTCAGCATAAATCAAGCAGGTGGGAGGAAGCAGAGGGGATGTATGAAATCATACCTAAAAGATACAATGTACAGCATCTGGGTGGTGGACACACTTATAATTTTGACGCAAGCAGTACAAAAGCAATCCATGTAACCAAAACATTTGTATGCCTGTAATATTCTGAAATCCATATTCAGGAAATTCTGACACTGCATTCTTTATTTTTTAAATCAACTTAAAACTTGAATTAAAAGGCATAAATAATCACAATGAAACATTAAGAATATATTCTAAAATTATTACCATTCAGGGAGTATCTCAGATATGTGTATCTCTAACATAAATATTTTCTTAAAATGTCTTAGGAAAAACATAGTATTTGAAAATTATTTCATAATGGCTAATTATATACCATTTATTACATTATACACAAACTTTTTATTCCATCATTTCTCAAAGATACCCAAGAGCATGGCAATATAAAATGAATCCCATAAAATTTAGAGAGGAAATATTATGCTGAAGGCTTATAAAATTCTAGACATGTTACTTACTGCATTATTTGTGTGGAATTAGAGAATGAGCACTCAGAGCCATCAAGGGGTTACTAGGAAAACTTTGCCCAAATTATCTCATTTTACTTTGCTATTAACAGAGACAGGATAAATATCCTTGTAACTATACTTTTCTAGCACTCTTAATTACTTCCTTTAGAAAAATATTTAAATTTTTGGGTAAAAGAGCATGCAAAATTCAAAGGTTTTTGATCTATTTCCCCAAATTATTCTTTAGAAGTTTTTATAATTTTTCATACCCTCAGCAGTGTATGAGTGTTTGTTTTTATGTATCCTCATCAAAATTATATGTTGTTAACTTTAAAGAATTCTTATCTCTTTAGTGATGAAAAAAAAACCTTATTTAATTTGCATTTTTGATTTGTGATGAAGCTTAGTATGTTCATAGGCCATTTGTATCTCTGCAAGGGTATGCATTTAAATATCTGGAAAACTGAGTATCTCTCTTGTGGATGTCAAAAGGCTTTGTATATAGGACATATGTTAACCTTTTTCTTTTAACGTATCTTTCAAATTTACTTTTCACCTTGTTATTTGATTTTCAATCTTATTTATATTGATTCCTGACATACAGAAATTTAACCCTTTAATGTTATTAAAGCTATAATTTCCATTATGGCTTTTGGGTTTTACTTCCTGCTTAGAAAAATTTTTCATATAGTATGATAATGTTAATGTTTGCCTATATTTTCTTGGAGTGTGTTTTAGCCCATTCTGATGTGGGTAAGGGTGTGAGTGATTATATTCTTATGTATATGCACCCCTCAGTGTTGTGCATGAGCAATCCCATGTTACTATTTTCTAACTGTATGAGGCTTTATGCCTAATGATATTTAAAGTTACTTACAGTTGAAATATGTTATGGTCTTAATGTTTGTGTCACCCTTAAAATTCATATCTTGAAATCCTAACCTCCAATGTGATGGCATTACGAGGTGAGGACTTTGGGAGGTGATTAGGTCACAAAGGTGAACCCCTCATGAATAGGATTAGTGCTTTTGTATAAGAGACTCCAGAAAAATCTTTTACCCCTTCTGTCATGTGAGGACACAGCCTGAAGTCAGCCATCTATGAATCAGGAAGTGAGCCTTTTCTAGACACTGAATATGCCAGCACCTTGATCTTGGACTTCCTTGCCCCCAAAGCTGTGAGAAGTAAATTCCTGTTGTTTATATTACCCAGTCTATGATATTTTGTTATAGTAGGCTGAATGGACTAAGAGAAAACATTTTCTGATTTTATGATTCTGCACTGTGATGTTATGGCTACCAACATAAACCTTCACAAATTACTAAATGCATTGGATGTAAGTTCTGACTATATATAGGATTTTGTGGAAGTTTCCCTTATAGTCATCTTTTCCATGATGAGGGTTTAAAAACTTAAAGGCAAACCGTACTTCTATTATAGATTAGAAAAAAGTTTTCTAAATCTTGGGCTTTTTGACAGAATGGCAAGTGAGTGTCTTGCCATTGCTTCTGTGTACAAAACAGCAAAAAGTGCCACCAGGATGCTGCTTAGAAAGCCCTTCATCTCAGAATGAATTGTTTTCTTCTGCACTACCATGTCAGTTCTGGTAGTCCTATTTTATTGTGTCTCATGATTTTTCCCCTTTGATGCTCACCTTACTTCTATTTTCTCTCATGATTATTTTACATGAATCATAGACACAGGGACTATGGGGAAAATGACAGGTCATTGTATTCAGACCTCTGTACCTAGTGCATGTTATTGCCAGACACTTATATTATTCCCTTCAGAATTATATTTAATCTCTTTCTGAATGTCTTATTGATGTTTTCACAATGACCTCTTTGGGTGGCTATTCCATTGTTAAATTGCTCTTGCCTTTAGGACACTTTCTCTTATAAGTAATTTAAACATGCCCTTCTTATTTCTTGTAAAACATTCTAAGTCAACCACAAATGATCCTTCACTCTACTGTATATTATTTCTTTTCTATCCAGTAAAATGCCACTGGTATGGGAGACAAGCTCTCCTTTCAACATGTAGGCCATTCAGAGGAATCCTAACAATTTATGCCATTTCCTCATCTATAAAAGGAACATCTAAATCTTCTCTAAAATTCCTTTCAGTTCTAATATTCTATGATCCTATGATTCCTACATTTGGTCATGGAATTTCTAAATCTGTTTTTGTTCTAGCTTTCTATGTCTATAAAATTTTGTTTTGTGTACTTAAATCTATTATTTCTAACTATCAACCATTTAGAACTATAAATTATATAGAATTAATATAACTACTTTTATTGAGTACTTATGTACTAGTTTATATATTATTTGAAATATTTACATATTTTAAGACTTCTCTTCTAATGGCATTTTTAAATATTTAGTTGGAGCTAAATATATGTATACACATGTTCATATATGTATGATGTATATATATTTACATTTATTTCCCTGGAAACATCATATTTAACTCATTCTTGTTTTATTCTCTTTTCTCCTGAGCCATCACATCATTTTTTTCTTTTGTTTTTATGAAGAATTTCTTGTCCCATGAAAACACTTTACAGAACTCTTGTCCTATTCCCTACTAGACTATTTTCCAATACTTTTAATTTCATTTATGGCTACCAAGAATGTTTGTTAACTTCCATATTTTTTCAAGAACTCTATAGCTATCTAATATTTTTCAAAAAATATATGTTTTATTCTTTTGGGATTCAACTTGGAAAGTTAAGTGTTTCATTGACAAACTCATACAGAGTGGTTTCTTCATTATATGAAATGTTCATGTGTTTCATAATTGATTAGCTGATATGGTGAATGAATAATGGAGATGTGATTGGGCTCTCATACTACCTACATATGGTAAAGCATAGACCTTCCAAGATCTTTTTTATTAATAGTATTGAACTGAAGGACATTTCTTAGTATGCTCTTTAGGCAACATTCCCAGATGTTTTACTGAACAGAGTAGAGAACATTATCTAGGTACCTGGCATGTTCTTAGGGCATCTGACAACAGAAAATAGGTTCAACACAGTCCCTAGCTCCATACTAGGTAAAGTTAGCAGGTACCGTTAGTTCCAGCCTCTGCGTGCCTGCCGTAGTGATTTGGAGCTGCCTCATAGAAACCATGCACCTATATCTTCCTTCTAACAGCTATCTTATCTCTCATTCCCTTGGAAACTCGCTTTCTTGAAAGACAATTTGACAGTGTTTTCATAGCCTCTCTTCCAAGTAATTCCTCTTCCATTAAAATTACCTCCCTACCCCTTTACCCTAATCTACACTTCTGCTGTCCTTTTAAACTGTCCTCAACAATGTGGCACCTTTGTGTTTAAATTAAGTAGATGTATGTCAATCCTTATCCTATATGACCTACCTGAGTAGTGGCCACTGCTGATCATTACCTTGTTCTTGAAACTTTCTTCACACATTAGACCTCATTTCCTTCTGATTTTCTTCCTAGTCAGGCAAAATTGTGGCTAATGGATTAATAGTGGTTAATGGTTAAATTGTTTGTCCAGAAAGATTGCCTAGGTTCAAATTCTGACTCCCCAATTGCTGTGTAAACTTGGGGGTACCAATTAACTTCCCTGTGTAAAATGACAAGGCTAACAACAGTACCTACCTACAGGGGTTGGTGTGAGGATGTAGATGCACATATAAAGGCACTTAGAATATTCACAGACACATAGTGTCACCTACACGTTAGCTACTCTATTCTCAAACTCATCCCTGGAAACTTCTTCCTCCTTGGATTCTTATTTTTCATGTTCTTCACGTTTCTATATAAGTCTTTCTTTTCTCTTTATACTACAAACTATTTGGAGGATATTTTCATCCTTTCCTAGGTATAAATGACCGATAATATATGTATTATTTCAGTGCAAGTCTCTCAATTGTTATCTAGACCTAAATATGTAGCTACTTACTGGTTGTTAATTGGATGTCCCACAGGCGTCTCAAACTCAACGTGGTCCAAGTTGCAAGCTCCTTTCTCTCTTTTCTATCACAGTCAGCTCACTGTCCAGCAGCATTGGCTATGTCAGCCTTCCCCAGAGTGGGATGAACACTCCACACAAGAGCGTCCTCAGTGAGGAAGAAAATAGTAAAACTTCTGTTTATATGAAAAAAATCAAGAATGAAATCAAGGTTTTCAGATATTTAAAAGCCATGGCTTCCCCACTGAGTCATGAGCTAGGCAGCGTCTGAGAAGGGCAAGAATCCATGGCAAGAAGTTGGTAATGATGCCCTCGCTCTTTCATTTGCTTTCAGCATTTAGTGACACACTGCAACTTTCATGCCTGATTAAGCATATCTGGGTTATACACAAAATGGATAATTTGCCTAAAAAGCTTCCTTTAAATAAGCCATAACATAAGGCAGAGTTTTAACTTCGTAACTTAAACTCTCACCCGCAACATCCGTTGCATCTGTAACTTCTGCCCGCTCCACTGTCCTCACTCTGTTACCCTAACCCTAACCCTAACCCTTTGTGTTGCCCTGCCCACACCTTACTTGAGGCTCTCCTTGCTCATTATTTAGGTTGTGAGTATATAGTCTCCTCAATGGTCTTCTGATCTTCAGTCTTAACTCACTCTGAAATTTATTAAGTGTACTAAGTACACTCTTCATGTGATACACGTCTGATCATGCCACTTTCTGGTTCGCTATAACCAAATGCCGTAGACTAGGTGGCTTAAACAACAAATTTATCTTCTCACAGTTCTGGAATCTGGCAGTGTGATATCAGGGTGCCAGCATGGTTGGGGTGTGGTGTGCTCTCTTCTGGCTTTCAGATTCAACATCTCATTGTATGCTCACATGATCTTTCCTTGGTGTGGGCACATGGAGAGATATCTCAGTCTCTCTTTTCCTCTTCTTATAAAGCCACCAATCCTATTGGAGTAGGACTCCACCTTTATGACCTCATTTAACCTTAATTACCTCCTGAAAGCCCTATCTCCCAAAACAGTCACACTGGGTATGATGGCTTCAGCGTATAAATGGGGGGGGGACAATTCAGTCCATAGCATCATTCAGGGGTTGTCTAGCTTTCACCTTGTTAGGTGCTGGGCTCCTGGCCATGGCGTCTAAGGCTCTGCATGATCCCTGCCAACCTGTCTCTCCTGCCTCAACTCAAATCATACCTGACCCAGCATGCTGTGCTCAAGTCTTGTTACCATTTCCCCAAAATATACCATGTTATCGCTGGATTTCCTGCCTAGATTGTCCTCCTGTGCCCATTTTGAATATTTCTTGTTTATCCTTGGAAATAGGAAATAAGGATCTTTTCTTCCAAGAATCCTATACTAGCAACATTTTCCTTATACTCTATTCCCTATCCCTCTACCTTGGGTCTTCTTCATTGCTTTCCATGGTTACTATCACACTATGTTATAATAATTAGTTCATTTGCCTGCCTATCCATTAGATTATAACTCTATGAGGGCAGTGCTCATATTTTATTACTCTTACTATTATTTCTATTCTCAGTGGTTAACATTGGATGGTTAGATGCTCAAAAATTATTGTTACTGGAAAATGTTTTTAGCATCACTTATAACTATATAAACTGATGAGAATGCATATCATTATGGCTGTTTTAAGCTACAAAATATTTTACTCTTAATAAGTGTGTTGAATAATGTTACTACACTTTGTGGGACATGAGTATAGAGAGGCTGGAAGGCAGACAGTGGGTCACTAGTTAACTGTGCAGAAATGGTGCAGAGGGCTGGGAATAGGGAACAGGACAGAGAGAAGAAACATAACCTATAATCTGTTATCATTGAACAAAGCAGAGTAACATTTTTGGGAAGCTAAAACAAAATAACAGCTGAGAAACATCTCTCCGTCATTAATTAGGAGGCCTAGATTCCTCATACCTGAATTCCTATCTTTACGGTCAATCAGTGCCTAATTACTGCCTAATCATTTATGATCAATCAACACTTTCCCCATCGGCAGTCCATGCTGTCTGGGGCTATTCTCTGGCCTGGCTGCTGTGCACCCAGCCCTGAGCAGAGTGGGCGTGACACTGCTTCTTTGGATCGATTTGAATCCAGTTGCTCTAGGAAGGCTGTTACAACATTGCAGTTAAAATGCCTCTACTGAGAGGGTTGAGCGAACCATAGCTGCTCCCTGTGTGGGTTAAATGCGAAAATACTCCCGCTGTCCCAGGATAGGGCACTTGGCCAAGGCCTCCCTTGCCAGATTTGCTACTATGCATACTTTTTTGGCTTGACTGTCAGGTCCAGAGGTAGGTGGATACATACTCCAGGGAAACTTTACAAATTTTTGCTTTGTCTTGAATTCTCTGTTCCTGGGACTAGAGTTTGACGAAAAGTCTGGATGGAGCAAACCCACCTCTGCTCAACCCCCCATATACACAGACCTGCCAACCTCCCTCCCTTGTCCCATGGCCAAGAAAGACTATATTTACCTTGTGGGACTGCCATGGTTTCCTCTTCTTCATTGATTATATGTATGAGAACAACTATTTCAGGAGTATGTCCAAAGGCCGTCATTCCCTTCCCCTTCTCTGGATGTCAGCGTCATTGTTACTTTTCTCCTACACCATGGGTTTGTGACAACAACTATCAACCTTTCCTAACAAAATATTGGAGTTATTGAGACAAATGTTTGGTTATTAGAAGTTATTCTCACAAAGAATCAGCTTCCATACATGCAGTCAGTCATTTTTAGTGTTGTTAGGAAGATGAATATTAGGGTATAGCCAACAAATTACAAAGATGGTCAAGTATAATTAAGAATAACTCTTTTTTAATCATTGATGAAGTGTTTTCTGAGTTCAATAATTTACAAAAGTTGTACCTACTCATGGGTAAGGAGAGATAAAACACAGTAGTTGGATAATTCACTTACAAGATGATTTTTACAGCACCTGCAAAATACAGCTGTGGGTTCTTTCTTTAGGTAACATATGTTTCTGTGTTTTTGAACTGGTGACCTGCTTTGCACTTCTCAAGTAGCAGCAAAACAAAATTCCCTTAGAATCGAAGAAATTTTATACATGTCAAATAGTATGTGAAGTTGAGAATTCTCTAAGGCAGAGGAATCCAGTTTTTAAGAAGGTAGAGAAATAAGCAAAATGACCCAGACATAAAACTTACCTTAAGAAAGAAAATAGCTGGGAGTGGAAAACCAATTCTTCAGAGGACAAAGACAGGAGGATAATTGGTTCAGAAGAAAAACTTCCACCTGAAGTAGAGAAAAAGCAGGTTGATAACCCTTGTGGAACTATGAAGGAAGATATCCAGGGCTGTCTTCATAATCATGGAGGCTGGGATGGCCCCCAGTATTAGCGACTCTATTGTGGAAGTTAAAGGATAGAAGAAAAGGGAGTCATTGTTCGCTTGGAAAGGAACTAAAATATTTTCAGGCCAAAGAAAATTCAATACTTGGATTGAAACTATGAGGGAATAAAAAGATAAATGAAACACTAAAGATGGAACCTCCAAATTAATAATGTTTAAAGAAATTTTTTAAAGAATGATCATGTATATTTCCCAAATTGTTGATTTTATTCACATTTCTGTTTCTATTAAACCTAAGTGTAATAATTTCAAAATAATTGAAGTTCGTGGTAGTTTTTCTCCTTGTTACATACCAGTCTATAGGTATGTACTGAAGATATACACATTTCAAATGTGATACCTATAAAGACTACTCAATGCTGTCTGAAATGATTGAGCAGTTAAGCTCTGGAGCTACTAGAGTTGGAGTGAGGGGTATGCATGTGTTTAAATGTATTGCACTGGGAGTGGGTTTGTATCTATGCAATTCTGGGAATCTTTTCTGTTTGGGTTACATCTGGAATTTTTGTCCTTCTTTCCAAAAACAGGAAGAATAAAACCCTAATACTGTAGATTATGGAGTTAGAGAAATAGAGACATAAACAAGAGCGTTGCAAATAGAAAGGCAGTTCTTGGAGAGAGTAGATGCCTTTAAATACCATTTTAAAAGATTGTGTTTTTAAAATTAGAAAGTGAGAATTTTTACACTAGTTTTAATGGCCTTATGCAAAGGAGAAACCATCCCAAGATGCCCCCTAATAATCTCTGGACAAAGAATATGGACATTTGAAAGAGAATCATTAGAAGCTGAAGGATTTAGGAGAAAGGTACAGATCAGACTCTGACGTAACATATTTCCTAGCATATCGATATTAGGACCTTCTTAAAAAGAATCAATCATTGTGAGGGCAAATTTAAAGCTAAGTGAAATACCACCATGCCCTTCAGGAGACCATGAGAGTTTCTCTGACCTTCAGAAATCTAGTAAATTTGTCTTGAAATGTTTATCAGTTTCAGAGCCAATGGAAATCTAAAGTCCAGTGAGTAGATGATGTTGGCGCTTGTGTTGCACCCAAATTTCAACTTTCAGAACCTGCTTTTATTTACCTTTTCTTTTGGGGCCAGATGTGACAAGGAATACCCTCTGTGAGCAGCCCTCAAACAATGACTGACAAGAATGATATATAAATACCCAGTTCCTTGGGGAGAATGACTCTGAAGTTACATGGACTCCCCTTTTTTTAACATGGTTAAGTCCAGTCACTTACAGTGGTTAATGGCTTATTAATGAATGTCATTGGCTGTCTTTTTTTCCTTATCTCATTTCCTCCCCGCCTTACTGGTGGTGTTTTCTCTTCTAAAGAAACTATTTGCACAAAAGTCCTTGTCTCAGTGTTGCTTCTAGGGACACACAAACTATAGCATCTTCCTTGGGATTTTGTATGTATTCCCTGAGCAATTACATTTTTAAAGGCCATGCATCCTTCTAAGCTAGCCAGCAGTGAAACTTAGCTTCTTCTTTAGATCCCCAAAATAAATATTCACTTCCACAACTTTTATGAATTCAAAAGGCTTTATTGAAAATTTGGAAGGCCCTCTGGGAGGAGTCATTTTGCAAAATGTACAGCTACTCTCTCCCTTCCCTTTCTCTTCCTCAATCTCCCTTTTGCAGATAGCTTGGGGAACCTCAGATTCTTTTCCCTTTCTATTAAATGAGCAATTTCTTCCTTCTTTTGTAGCTTAGTGCCACCCTGCCAGGCTGTGCGAGTCCCACCTACCACTCCAATAACCTGTGCTCCTTCCTTAAAGGTAGCTCTCTCCCTTAAAGGGATTCTGGAGTCATCAGTTGAATTAATAACATTTTATACACTTTGTTATGATCACAACCTCACTGTATGATCGCTATATTCTTAAAGTTATTATTAATTATTTCTTATAGAATAAGAATAAAGTAGTTATTCCCAAAGATATAGTAAATTGAATACACTCTTATTTCCCAATTAGTATTCAACCATTCTCAACTCTTCTTTTTATCATCTTGGTAAAACTGAGTTAAAGAAATCCTCCTACTATAGTGATGAATTATCCAGATTGGGTCCACCAAACTTCACCAGGGGTAGAACTAGGTTTTATTGGGCCTGAAGCTTATGCAACTTTGGGTGTACTCTTAAGAAAAAAATATACAAAAATAGGTAGATGAGCCTTGGAAATTTCTGAACTCTTAAAGGTAATTCTCTAATTAGTTTCACAGTAAATCTGTCTTAGCACATGGATTTCTTACACAGAATTGGCAAGCCATGAACATAGCAAATCTTAAAATCACCCTTCTGAATCAACCAGAATACTGAGTACTTACAATCTTCCAGGTGTTGTTCTAAGCAGTTTGCTAAAATTAATTTACTTTATCTATTTTTATCCCAAATTTACAGATGAGGAAACTTCAGAATAAAGAAGTTAAAAAACTTGAATGAGGCCACACAACTAGTGAATGGCAAGCTATCGTTTAGGCTGTGATAGTGTGGCTGTAAAGCCAGCACTCACACCCTATACAAGCATAACCTTGTTTTATTGTGCTTCACTTTATTGTGCCTTGGAGATGTTGCATTTTTTACAAATTGAAGTTTTGTGACAACCTTGCATTAAGCAAATCTATTGGCACCGTGATTCCAAAATGACGTGGAAACTGTGTCACCTTTTCTCTGCGTCTCATTTTGGTAATTCCTGAAACGTTTCAGACATTCTCATTATTATTATGTCTGTTATGGAGATCTGTGATCAGCTATCTTTAATGTTACTATTTTAAGTGTTTTGTGGCACCATGAACTATGCACCTAAAAGAAGGCATACTTAATTGAGAACTGCTGTGTGTGTTCTGACTGCCTCACGGACCAGCCATTCTCCCATCTCTTTCCCTCTCCTTGGGCCTCCCTATCTCCTGAGACACAGTATTGAAATTAGGCTAGCTAATAATCCTACAGTAGCCTCTAAGTATTCAAGTTAAAGGGAAAGTCAGATGTCTTTCACTGAATCAAAAGCTAGAAATGACTAAGCTTAGTAAGGAAGGCATGTAGAAAGCCAAGACAGGTCAAAAGCTAGGCCTCCTGTGCTGGTTAGCCAAGTCATGAATGCAAAGGAAAAGATCTTAAGGGAAATTAAAATTGCTACTCCAGTTAACACACAAATGATAAGAAAGAAACAGCCTTATTGCTGATATGGAGAAAGTTTGAGTGGTCTGAATAGATCAAATCAGCCACAACATTGCCTTAAGCCAAAGCCTAATCCAGAGCAAGACCCCGACTTTCTTCATTCTGTGAAGGCTGAGAGAGGTGAGGAAGATGCAGAAGAAAAGACCGAAGCTAGCAGAGGTTAGTTCATGAGGTTTACAGAAAGAAGCTGTCTCCATTACACAAAAGTGCAAAGTGAAGCAGCAAGTACTGAAGTAGAAGCTGCAGCAAGGTATCAAGAACATCTAGCTAAGAGAACTGATAATGATGGCTACGCTAAGGATTTTCAATGTAGATGAAACAGACTTATATTAAAAGAAGATGCCATCTAGAACTTTCAAAGATAGAGAGGAGTAGTCATTGCCTGGCTTCAGTGCTTCAAAGGACTGGCTGACTCTCTTATTAGAGGCTAATAGAGTTTTGATTTTAAGCTGAAATCAATGCTCATTTACCCTTCAAAAATATCCTAGGACCCTTAAGAATTATGCTAAACTACTCTGCTTGTGCTCTATAAATGGAACAACAAAGCCTGATGACACCACATCTGTTGACAGCATAGTTTACTGAATATTTTAAGCCCACCATTGAGACCTGTTGCTCAGAAAAAAAGATTCTTTTCAAAATATTACTGCTCATTAACAACTCATCTAAGAGTGTGATGGAGATATCCAATGAGATTAATGTTGTTCTCATGCCTGCTAGCACAACAGCCATTCTGTAGCCCATGGATCAAAGAGTAATTTTTACTGTCAAGTCTTTTTATTTGAGAAATACATTTGGTAAGGCTATAGCTATTATAGATAGCAATTCCTCTGATGAATCTGGGCAAAGTAAACTGACAACTTTCTGAAAAGGATTCACAATTCTAGATGCCATTAAGAACATTTGTGATTCATGGGAGGAGGTAAAAATATCAACATTAATAGAAGTTAGGAAGAAGTTGATTCTCACCCTCATGGATAACTTTGAAGGTTTCAAGACTTCAGTGGAATAAGTAACAGCAGGTGTGGTGGAAATGAAAGAGGAGCTAGAATTAGAAGTGGAGGCTTAATATGTGACTGAATTGTTGCAATCTCATTATAAA
This sequence comes from Lepilemur ruficaudatus, assembly GCA_963574885.1. Taxonomy (NCBI): domain Eukaryota; kingdom Metazoa; phylum Chordata; class Mammalia; order Primates; family Lepilemuridae; genus Lepilemur; species Lepilemur ruficaudatus. The sequence continues at coordinate 65,399 of CAUYRT010011611.1, forward strand.
ACCTGAATGGATGAGGACTTGCTTCTTAGGGATGAGCAAAGACAATGGTTTCTTGAGATGAACCCTACCCCTGGTGAAGATGCTATGAACATTGTTGAAATGACAACAAAGGATTTAGAATTTTATATAAACTTAGTTGATATAGCAGTGGCAGAATTTGAGAAAATTGACTCTAATTTTGAATGAAATTCTAGCAGGTAAAATGCTATTAAACATTATCTCATGCTACAGAGAAGCCTTTCATGAAAAGAACAATAAATTGATGTTGCATGCTTCATTATTACCTTATTTTAAGAAATTGCCACAGGCACCTAAACCTTCAGCAACCACCATCTTGATCAGTCAGCAGCCATCAACAACAAGGAAAGAGCTTCCACTGGCACTGAAGGCTCAGAAAATTGTTAGCATTTTTTTAGCAATAAAATATTTCATAGTCATGGTATATACATTTTCTAGACATAATGCTATTGCATACTTAATAGTATAGTATAGGGTCTTTATCAAAAAGTCACAAGACAATAAATGTTGGCATGGATGCGGAGAGATAGGAACACTCCTATACTGCTGGTGGGACTGCAAACTAGTGCGACCCTTTTGGAAAACAATATGGAGATACCTGAAAGCAATACAAGTAGATCTACCATTTGATCCAGCAATCCCACTACTGGGCATCTACCCAAAAGAAAAAAAGACACTCTATAAAAAAGACACTTGCACTCGAATGTTTATAGCAGCACAATTCACAATCGCAAAGTTGTGGAAACAACCCAAGTGCCCATGAATACACGAGTGGATTAATAAAATGTGGTATATGTATACCATGGAGTACTATTCAGCTATAAGAAGCAATGGTGATATAGCTCCTCTTGTATTCTCCTGGAGCTGAATGAAACCCATTCTACTAAGTGAAGTATCCCAAGAATGAATAGACAGGCACCACATGTACTCACCAGCAAATTGGTATTAGCTGATCAACACCCAAGTGGACACATAAGAATAACATTTATCGGGTGTCGGGCAGACGGGAGGGGGAAGGAGGGGATGGGTTTATACATACACAATGAGTGCGATGTGCACCGTCTAGGGGATGGTCAGGCTTGAGGCTCTGACTGGAGGGGGGCGGGGGGGCAAGGGCAATGTACGTAACCTTAATATTTGTACCCCCATAATATGCTGAAATAAAAAAAATAAAAAAATAGTATAGTATAAATGTAACTTTTATATGAAGCAGGGAACCAAAAAATTTGTGTCAATCACTTTATTGTGTATTCACTTCATTGCAGTATTCTGGAACTGAACCCACAATATCTTTGACGAATGCTTGTACACTATATTGCCTCTGAAAACTTTATTTTCTTGGCTCCCAAATAGCTTACTATTTGCAAAAAGGGATATAAATCAAAGATAAATCCACTATAAACAATAAGGCTGTACCCTCATGTCCAACTCATATTATCTTTGGAAGTAATCAGATTGCTCCCTGATAATGCTCAGGCAGAGGGGTACCAAAGGCCCACTTATCTCACCAGTCTTCCTAATGGTGCAGTCACAGCAGTGAGGAAGCTTACTACTTGATGCTGTCCAATGTACAATTAAAATGAATATATGTTCTATTAAGCTGAGAACATTCATTAACACAGACCAGTTTATATATACAAGGGAGTAATAATATAATTATTACAAAGAGGTAGGTCCAAATATAGGGTCTCTGACGCAGCCCAAATTCCTAAGATAGTAAATTGGCCAAGGGCAGTAGGGTATAAACTCCTAGTGGGATTGGAGTTTATAAATTGGGTATTTTTCCAATGTACAAATTATCTACATCCCAATTGTCCTTTGTCAGCTATACTTGAGTACATAATCAATCTTCCTGTTCTAGTCGATTGAACCAAAAGAGATCACTTTTTTTCACCTCAACCAATCAGATGTTTCTTTCCAGGGAATTTATAATTGTTACTAATATATTTTTGTTTACTTCAAAGCAACTGTTAGAAACGTGGGATGATTCTCTGCCACCAACTGCATGATGGTTACTGAGAGGCAGAGAAAGGCAATTTACAGAAAAAGAACCTGCCAGTGAAATTTTCTGTTCATAGTGTTTAGCTGCATATTTTCTCCTTTGGAAACTATAATATACCTGCGTAATATTTATAATGTTTGGTGGTTTTCTGTTGGTTTATATCTTTTTTTTTCCTTCTGAAAATTTTATTGGGGGAAAACTACAAAACATTTACAGTACAATGTTTACAGTCACAATTTGTAGTGAGCTGATTTCCCAAAATATATTACCACTGAAGTTGACTTATCTTGTTACATTCAAAAACCTATTCTGTCAAAGTAGTCCATAGAGTACATACATAGTGCTCCAACTGTATCTACGTACAACCCACACTCCATTTTAAGTGTAAAATTAAACGATTTTCAGTGAATTTACCGAGGCGTACAGTTAATCACATAAATCAGTTTTTGAGGAATTCTTTTCCCTTATTGAGACCCCTAATTCCACTCCCCAACTACTTTTCAGGCATATCCCACCCCTCCACAGTGCCCCCCAACGTCACTCAGACGTGGGTTTACCCCCCACCCCCCAATTCCCTAGTGTTCACTGCACCCGAATGTTTATGGCAGCACAATTCACTATTGCTAGGTCATGGAAACAACCCAAGTGCCCGTCAATTCATGAGTGGATTGTCAAAATCTGGTATATGTTCACAATGGAATATTACTCAATTTTAAGAAATGACA
>CAUYRT010011612.1:0-10158 GCA_963574885.1 Lepilemur ruficaudatus
CCAGTGGTGATTTCTCCAGTCCCTGAGTGTATAATTGGAATTGATATACTTGGCAGTTGGAGTAACCACTATATTAGATCATTAGTCTTGAGAAAGACCAAGTAGAAACCACTCAAACTGTTTACTACCTCTGGTCAAAGTAGTAATAGCAAATAAAAACATGTATTTTATTCTGGGGCTGGGAGATGGTTAGAGATTATTGCCACTATTAAATTCCTAAAGGAGGCAGGGCTGGTGTTGCTATCACTTCTCTATGTAACTCTCTGACCTAGTTCTCACAGAGACCAGATGGAACCTGGAGACTGACTGTTATCTACCACACAGTCTCCACCAAGTGGTAGCCCTCAGCCCAGATGCCATGGTGGATGTGGCACTGCTAAAGCAGATGAGTAAGACTTTATTGTTAAAACAACAACTTTATTGAAGTATAATTTGATCTACAAAGAACTGCACATGTTTAACGTGTGTAACTTGATGAGTTCAGACACATGCAAACTTCTGTGATACCATCACCACAATCAAGGTAACAGATAAAGCAACACCTCCTGAAGTTTCTTTGTATCCCTTTGTTTTGTTTTTTATGTTAAGAACTGTTAACATGAAATATACTCACTTAACAACTCTGAAGTGCACAATGCCATATTGCTAACAATAGGCACTATGTTGTACAGCAGATCTCTAGAACTGATTCATCTAGTCTAACTAACTAAAACTGTATGCCCATTGAACAAAAACTCCCTGTATTCTATGAGTTTCACTATTACAAATACCTCCTTTAAAGTGGCATGCTACCACTGTTTTGGCAAATGTGCTCTTTTTTTCATTACAGATAATAAAGAGGATCACAAACAGTTGCCATTTTCAGGGGACGAACAGCCCTATTCATTTACAGTTTTGCCTCAGGGCTATGCTATTTCCCTCACCCTGTCTTATAATAAAGTCTAAAGAGGTCTGGATTGTAGACATCCCACAGGACATCCCTTTGATCTATTTAATCAGCGATGTAATTCAGATGAGTGAACAGGATAAGCAAGGGGTGGGTTTCATGCTGGACACCTTGTAAGCCACAGGAGGTTCGATGATTCAAGGACTTTCCACTTCAGAGACGTTTTCAGGGCTCTAATCCTATCTGGCATCCGCTTCTCCGAGGAGCACAACTAAACTAGTAAACACCATAATTCCCTTTGAAGCACCACATTTCTCTTTAGCATTTTAAAGACTCTGAGAAGTATATGCAGTAAAAGAAGCTTGTTTAACTTTAATTCCAAGTTTCCAAAATACATTTTACCTCAGAATCTTTTCCCAATGAGTCCAATGCAATGCCCTACGGACATTAACACTGCTCTCTTCAGTTGCTTATCATTCTTTAGTGAAAATTGATCTTGTCTCCCCAGTTAGACTCCCCTGGTCCCTGTTGTTTTCCCATGTGTTCTCTTCTCTGAGGTCTGTGTCCTCCACAAAGTATTTCCTAACTGTGCTCTCCAATTGGGAATTCTCTCCTGGACTCCAATAGCCATTTTTCTGCCTAGTCATTCACCTTTTTCTATTAATAGACAACTTCTTATGGGTGTAGATGCCATCACCCCAACTAGATTTTAATCTTCTCAAGGGTAGAGATGGCTTCTTTTACTATTTTTGTGTTCTGGTATATCTTTCACAGGATAAAGCAGCCAACACAGGGCTTTTTATAGATTATTAACAAATAATTCATTGATTGATAGATTATGGCAAAATAATATTTCTGCCTTCACAATATTACACATGAACTGAACCACTGGTTCTTAAACATTAATGTGCATCAGATTCACCTGGAGGCCTTATTAAAACATAGATGGCTGGTTCCCAATCTCAAAGATTCTGAGTCAGGAAATTTGGGTGGATCCTGAGAATTTTCATTTCTAACAAGTTGCCAGATGACACTGATACTGTTTAAGGGGCCACACTTTGAGAATCACTGAACTACATAAAAGAAACAGTCTCTTTGGCCATCCTTGTGTTAATGACCATGTTTCCTCAAATAAGCTTTATGTTACACAATTTTCAGGTGACATTTAAAACTCAAAACATGTATTAACAGTTACCCGTCATTTAAAAGTCACCTTTCTCATGAGACTGCTCATCTATTTTTTGCCCATTATAATGCACAAACAATAGTCTTGTTCTTTCCATCATACCTGTAGTGACTATATAACTGATCATCCAAACTAGAGTACCTTTGCCCAGGACAACGCTAAACTGGACAAAATGCCAAGACCATAGGAATAAACCTGGACGGCCCCAGACAAATCAGGACAGTGGTCCTAGCCATTCCTCTCTCGTTCCTCCTGCCCTTGAATCCATTCCTTTCTTCATCAGTCACTAGCACTGCCATTGTATGAACTCTCCTACGCTGAAAAACAAGAAGCCTCCATCCTTTCATTTACAACTGTCCACCTCCCTTTCTATCTGTGTCTCCAAATTTATTCCCGCTCTCTGTCTCCTCGCTTAACTCTATCTTATGGGAGCTTCTCAGGGGACAAACGAAGTGATAAAACACAGAAATCAGATAAGAATCAAAATATCAGCCTTACTGCTAGTAAATTTGTATTAGAGAATTTAGTTTGACCCGGGGCAAACATTGGTTTTCCTACTTCCTCTGGGATGGGCACCTCCCTACACAGGGTCAAGGCCTGCCCCTGTAAACGTACCAGTGGAGGGGAGGAGAAGGGACTTGCCAGAAGGAAGTCTGAGTGGAAGAAAGGGCAAAAACAGGGCTCCAGCAGGTGTACTTGGTAATCCTCTCAATCTCACCGTTCAACAGAGCCTTTCTCCTGGACGGTGGGTCTGAGGAGGTTGAGAGACAGGTGAAAAGTTTCCTCCTATCATCTGGGAAGGGCCAAGGCAAAAGTAGAGAAAAGGAGTGATAGAAAATGGCTGCATTTACAGCTTTCTGTTTTCACTCCCAGTTCTCATTTCACCCACTGCTCGTAAAATACGGCATTCACATTCAAGTCATTCAGAAAACCTGATTATTAACATGTACAACATGTTGCTGGGTTGGAAGTAGAGGTGATATGAACATTTATAGTAATGGTTAATGTTTTATTACAATCTTCCAGACATTTTTTAAGTGCTTTACATGTAGTAACTCATCTAATTACTCACAACAATGGAGTAACAACCAACCAAAGGCACAAAGAGGTTAGATAACATCCCCGAAACTGAGCTTTTAAGTGACAGTCAGAACTTGAACCAAGATCACCAGGTCCAAGATCCCTATTCTTAGCTCCCATGTTATATTGACTACATTAACATGCCTGCCCTCAAACAATTCACACCCGATTAGGACAGTTGAGCCAGAAACAAAGAGTGACATATGGGGCAGTATCTACTTAATGCCATGTGGGTTCATTGTAGGTATGTGTGGTTTCTTGCAGAGGAAAACATTTGGCTCAGTAGTCCTTAAATTCTTTCTGGACAGAATTGGCTTTGCAGCTGGATGTCAAATGGGGACTGAGGGATGTTGGTCAATGTGTTGGGAAGTTCAATAGGGAGTTAAGTGGTGGGATAGTTGGAGGGTAAAATTGTTGTAGAGAAGCTCTTATTTTGAAAGATTAAAAGTAAAAAGTCCCAAAAGATGCCCCTGATGGTTCAATTAGAAACTTGGCTGATGAAGCTGAGAAAGATAAGGCAATCTAAGATCAAAGTCTTTGTTGGATTTTAAATCATTGATTTGAAGGCTCAAGATAAAATGAAGAGGAGAACTGTAATGCAGACTCTGAAATCATAAAGAGAGGTCGCCATGTGCCAGGGCAGCTGGCAAATAGTGGCGAAGAAGACGTCATTAGCGGATAAGGGAGACTTCAAAAATGAAACAGCTAGTTCAGTGGAAAGAGCATGAAACTGGATGGAGAATATATGAATAGGCAAATGTATAAAAGGAGAAGCCCAAATTGCCAGCATCAACATGAAAATATTGCAAAACTATTAGTAATGAGAGATATGCAAATTAAAACATTAAGAAACCACAGCATGCCCATTACAATGACAAAGAAATTCAAAAAAAGGGGCTGAAACCATGTGCAATAAAAGTTATAAAGATATTGAACTCCCATATGCTGCTGGTGGGAAAATGAACTGTCTCAGCTATTCAAAAAATTAATCTGGCAGTATTTCCTGAACATCAAGAATGCACATGACCTGTGCCCATGACCCAGTAATCAATCTTAGGTATCCATTCCAGAAAAATACTTGCACAGGTCTAAAAGGAGACAGAAATGTTCATTATAGCAGTGACTTAGAAACTGCTTAGGTCTCCATCGTTAGAGAAATGGCGTTTAAAATGTGCGAGATGCACTAGTAAAAAGCAACAACCTAGACATACAACTGAGAATTTTAAAAACATGATGTTAAAAGAAAAAGGTAAAAACAGAAACATGTATTAACAAATAACAATTATGTATTTTAAAAACCCATGTATACACAAAATATAGAACTCAGGCTTTTGCCTCCACCCTACCAAAATGGTGCTTTTATGCACCATCAATTTTCACCAGTGGCTGAATGCATCATCTCCACTTGGTGACTTACTGACAGTCCTGGACACAGGTGATCACTCCCTCCTGTTGCACTTTCTTCACTTGGCTCCAGGACACCACTTTCCTGGGTGTCAATCTCTCTCTCACTGGCTGCAGTGTCTCAGTCTCTTTACTTGCTTCTGGTTATTTTCTCAGGTTCTAGATGTCTCAGTGTCCCAGGGTTCAGTCCTCAGACCTCATCCCTTCTCTAAGTCCACTCACATTATATATATATATATGTTTTATATATATATAATATCTCCAAATGACTCCCACATTTTCACCTTCAACCCAGAACTTGCCTCTGAATTTAGACTTGTATGTCCAACTACTTATTTAACATCTCCACACCCATGATAATAGACATAAAATTTAATACGCTTCAAATCAAACTCTATCTTTCACTGTTCTATCCCACAAACCTACCCTTCTATAGACTTTCCTTTCTCAGAAAATGGCAAACCCATTTTTCCAGTTGTTTTGTCCAACAGAAACCTCTTACTTTATATCCAGCATGTTAACAAAACCTGTTGCTTTGACCCAAGAACTATGTCCATAATCTGGCCACTTTTCACCAACACTGTTCTTTCCATGCTGGTCTTTTTCCTCATTATCTTTCACTTAGACAGTGGCAAAAACTCCTACTTCCATCTGTGCCCACCTAGAGTTCATAATGCACATGGTGGCCAAGAGAGTCTGCTTAAAATATCAACCAAATCATCTGTATAACTGAAAAGTTTCACAAAAAAATATTAATTTTTAGTACATGCAATTCACTGCAATATTTTCTACTTTATTTTTTAATGCAGAGTTCTGAGACTAGGCATGTAAATTGGATGAAAAGAATGAAAGGAGCAAGAGGATGAGAGACACAATTAATCATGATCATTATTTTAATGATTTACTTACATACATTGGGTATTTGGTACGTCTATGATAAATACTTTAAAACAGTGTCCCTTTTAATCCTTAGGAAAATGTACATATGGGGAACCTGAGGATTTGCCTAAGACCAAGTGGCTAATAAATTGTAGAGCCATAATTCTAACCCAGCTCTATAAATTTTAATGCCCAGCCTCTGTAACAAGAATAATATTTTTCCTCCATGTATGTCCCATTATTGCTCTGTAAATTGGTTATGCTAATTTAAAAACCCAGATAATGGCCCCATTTTTCCTATTTCAGTTTACTGTCATGTAATTGTTATGACTTGTATTTGTTTCAAAATGTCACTATAAACATTTGCATCAAAAGGAGTATGGTAGACATTATTATTCCACAGATTTTCCCTTTTCAATAAGGTGAATGCTAGCATTTATAGATTGTCTTAGAGCATAATAAATCTTGCTTATGCTGAAAGTTAAGCAATCGTAAAGTGTGAAGAGGCTAATAAGTATTCCAAATGATTAGTTACTTGGTCTGATTTTGGCACAATCAAAAAATTGCAATAGATCAATATGTTTATTCCAATCTTCCAAATTCTTTTGTGATAAATAGTCCTTTCCCCCAACTTGTTTGTGTACTGCGTATTCCCTTTTAAGCACAGAGAGAAACCATTTTATATTCAACACAAAAGCTTGTCAACATTAATCTATTGTGGACCAGAGATTGACTGACAGGAAAGAACAAAAGGTGACAGATTGCTTTTAGTGTCAGCATGAGAGAAAGGAGAGAGAAAATGGATCAAATCAAAGAGGCATAGAGGAATGAAGAAAATATCTGAAAAAGAAGAAAAATGAGGAAAACAAAATGAAATATAAACTAAACCAAAAGATACGAGATAAAAAGCAGAGAGGATTCTCATTTAGGTAAAATCATTAAGCTTTGCCCCAGGTGGAGGAGCCTTAAGGAATAATGATGTGACCCTGAAACTGGGGGGACTGTTAAATGCACATCAGATCCATTTGGAATACTGCAGCAAGGTAGCTCAGAGAGAAATACTCTGGCTTAAGTTGGAAATAAAAGCAATATTGTAATAGAATAGAGAGTAACCACAACAAAGAAAACCATTCCATACAGCACAGGCTTCATCATCTGTGCCAAATACTGTGCTGAATGTGTAGGGAAAAAAATACAAGTATGAACTGGTTCCTGCCCTCAAGGAACCCACAATCCTGTTGTGATCACCCTACTCCACAGACCATCATGACACATTGTGGTAATGTCACAACATGGAATGCACAGGATGCAATGGCAGGAGATGCCAGAGGGGAGGGGAGCAGGATGGCAGGAATCCTAACCCAGATTCCAGAAGAGGCTGGGGAGAGACTGAGTCAGTGAAGCTTCCTATAAGGGAGACTGACTTAGGCAAAGGGGACTTGGAGGCCTTTCCACACAGCAGAGCTAGAGCATGCAAAGGCACAGAGGTGAACAAGAGAACGGCAGGTGCACAGAGGATGAGGCAGCTGTGTGATGATGTTGGAGAGGCAGACTGCAGTCAGATCTTAAAGTGTCATGACTACAAGGCTAAGGAGCTTGAACTCCACTCCAAAGACTAAAAGCAACCTTAAACACTCAGATTAGGGGGATGACACATTTTGATACAGCAGTGTGAAGAACAAATGGGAATAGAGACAAGATTAGGGGAAATAATATTGCAATTCTGAAGTCAAGAAAGAGGGTTAGGAGTTTGTGACAGTAATCCAAATGAGAACTGGTGGGGGCCTGAACTAAGGGAGTGGCTACAGGGATGAGGAAGAGGGGAATAAAATCTCTTCAATAGCCAAAAACTCTTCAAGAGGTAAAACAGGTAAGCATGGTGACAAAATATAGAGATAGATTTGAGTGTGTGTGTGTGTGTGTATGTGTGCAACTCCCAAGTGTATGGCTTAGGGGACAGGGCAGTAATTCAGGGCATATTCCCTAAGACAATGAAGTAAGAGGAGGAGCAAGTGGGGGAGGAGGGGAGGAAGGTGGTGAGTTCGGCCTCAGATGTGTGTGTGTTGCTTATGGGATGTGCCAGTGAATGCACACAGAGTACATAGGTGTGCAGAGGCAGAGTTCAGGAGAGAATGTGGGTGGTGGCCAAAGCCTTCAGAGTGAACGAGATCCCCCAGGGAGAATGGGTGGAGTTCGAAATGAAGCACTGTAAGGAAGGAATCCTGTCAAACAGCAGCATTTAAGAAGCAAGCAGAAAAAAAGAGAGGTACAAAAGAAGCAGAAAAGGAACTGCCAAAGAAAGAGAGAAAAAGACACAGTGAACAGCAAAAAGGAGAGAATAGAATCACAGGAGAAGAGCAGGAAAAAGAGTTTTTAACAGTGACAAGTTCAGTAATCATAATTCAGGAGCGAGTAAACATGAATGGGAAAAGGTCTCTCGGAGGATGGCTTGAGGTCAGGAGTTCGAGACCAGCCTGGCAAGAGTGAGACCCCATCTCAACTAAAAATAGAAAAAATTAGCCGGGGCAAGGTGGTACATAGCTGTAGTCCCAGCCACTTGGGAGGCTGAGGGAGGAGGATCACTTGAGCCCAGGAGTTTGAGGTTGCTGTGAGCTAGGCTGACGCCATGGCACTCTAGCCCCAGCAACGGAGTGAGACTCTGTCTCAAAAAAAAAAAAAAAAAAAGAAAAGAAAAAAAAGAAAAATGTCTCTCAGGTACTACAATTAGGAGGTCATTACTAGAACAGGTTCAGGCCTAGAGGGGCAAACATCTGACTGCAGTGGATTGAAGAGTGAAGTGATAACAACAATGTAGAAACACTAAAATGTGCTGCTTACTCTGCAAAAATGGTGGCATTGAAGACATGGGGAATATTGTATTTTTGTTTCTTTTGTTGTTATTGTTGTTTTGCTTTGCATTATTTTTAAGATTTACACCTGAGCAGGTTTATATGTTACGTGTAAACAACCAGCAGGAAACCAAAAGAGAAATGAGGTTCTACGCGACTGAAGGATCTAGAACACAAGTTCTAGACAATGTCCTAGAGAATGGCAGAAAGGACGAGTATGCATCAGTTTACTGGCATTGGCTGAGGGAGGAAGAAGTGAAATTCATCCTGAGACTTTGTGGTAGAGTATCCAGTGATGCACACATAATCACTACAAAGCAAATGACCACTCCAAATGTCTCACATTGATTCCAAGGGTATAGTCTCGCTTTGCCTATTAAGGACTGACAGATTAGGCAAATGGCATGCATTTCCAAACCTACAGCAGGATGCCTGGTGACTTTGCCTAGTTTCCAGTTCCATCTCTAATATCTAGAACAGTGCCTGGCCCATTGAGCTCAAAGAACATCTGCAGAGTTAATGAGCCAATGCTTGGTAGCGGCAGCAGAGACCAGCAGCTGCCGAGACTGGCCTCTTTCTAAGTTCCGCCATCCTTCCACCAGAAAGATTTGGTTTATTATATTAACACATGTGTTACTGACTACTGCTGTCAGAAGAAAAGTTTTTTGATGGAGGTGGGAGGATTTTTCCACATATGAACAACCATTCATAGATAAGGGAAAAAAATTCTTCAAAAGTCCACGTCAGGAGAGAGATGACCTCTTTACCCTACTGTACCAGCCAGGCATGTCTGACTGGCAGAAAAAGGGTGTTAATTACTAGATACATAAAATGGCAGTTTTCAAACATCAAATCCCAAAATGTAATGACTAACCATATAGTTAGATTACACAAATACACTATATATATATGCACACACACACATATATATAAGCCCTATGTTGTATATATATATATACACACACACACATATATATATATACACACATATATGCACATGACATAGGGCTTAGATGAAAGATAAAAAATAATATTAGAGCTATTAAAGTTTACAACAATAAAATAAATTCATTCTGGGACCTTTTCTTGGATGTACCCCTTCACCATTCCCTTCCAAGAAAAGTAGATGCACTTAAGTTCTCATTCCAAATATCCTGCCATTTCCACAATGCTTCTTTAGACAAAGATTACATCATGATCTTGGAATCTGAGGCAGAAGGGTTATTTCACGCAGTTGCGTATCTAGAGCAAATCATAACTTCTCCGCACTCTCATTCTCAAAAGCAGTTCCAATTGATCATCCTGTTCTCCTTCTATCCTCCATATCTCTTAACCCCTATTTCATATTTCTCATCTCTTTATCCTCTGTGCTATATTCTGGGTAATTTCCTCAGATTTATCTCCCTGTAAATCTCTCCAGTTATATAATGTTCTATATAAGCATTTCATGAATTTTAGTTTTTTTTTTTTCTTTTTTATTGGGGGAAAACTACAAAGCATTTACAGTATAATGTTTACAGTCACAATTTATAGTGAGCTGATCTCCCAAAATATATTACCACTCAAGTTGACCTATCTCGTTACATTCAAAACTCTACTCTGTCAAAGTAGTCCATAGAGTACATACATAGTGCTCCAACTGTATCTACGTACAACCAACACTCAATTGTATAATTAAATGATTTTCAGTGAATTTACCAAGGTGTACAGTTAATCACATGAATCAATTTTTGAAGAAATGACAGTAAGTTAGAACCTCTTGTATTATCCTGGATTAAGCTTCAGCCCATTATTCGAAGTGAGGTGACACAAGACCCGAAGAATGGGTTCCACTTGTACTCACCATCAAATTGGTATTGACTGATTAACACTAT